>JAQIXJ010000244.1:0-43422 GCA_034700185.1 Phthiracarus laevigatus
TAGCTATAGTAAAATATAACAAAACTATTGTCTCTCAATATTTTATCGACAATAATATCCAACATATTAATTACACACTATATCAGCGCATTCACAAAATATCACACCCAAGGCCCTATTAGTCTGCCGTTTGTAATATAAAATTTAATGCATTTATTCAGTATTACAAATGAAGAAGATTAATTTAAATTTGTATTTTACCAATTTATAAACGTTTTGTGCCATAAAATAATAACTACAAAATTTAATTTATCTTTCACAATGACTAAAAGTTAATTAATATAATCAATAATATCGGACTGAAGTTTATTCTCTGCTAATTTAATTAATCAAAGATGGAATGATGGGAGATAAATTTTTAATACTCCCTGTGGTAAAGTAGTCCTGTGGTTTTCAAATATTTTCTTAACGCTATCCAAAACTTTGAAAACATTTTTTTCTGCGACCCATACATTCAAATCTTTAGATTTTAAATAAAATCAAAATGATATGCTTGCATTTAAGCCCATTTTTTATGAATTATTTGAAAGTAGGATTAAGTGAGATGTCATAATAGGATTGTTTTTCCATTGTCTACTTTATGGTGGGACCCAAATCTAATGTTAATTACAAAAAAAAAGATATTGCAACTCAAATCTGTAATTCTACGAGACTTATTGAGAACTTTTTTACAAATCTTTGGTAAATTAGTGGATCGTTATTTGTATGGAATATTTTAATACTTCAAATAACTAATTTAATATTGAAAGATAATGGTGCTAAAGTTACAAAAGCAGACAACATCAAACTTACATAACGCGTTCATTATAATTTTAAAGTTTTTTAGTTCTTTAGTGAGAGTTTCGTAAATTTATTATTGAAAAAATAAAAAATTACTAATTTATTTAAGTTATATTTTGGCCTGTTTTTATGAGTTTTTTGCTGGTTTTTCAACAAAAATCATAATAACATATGATACTCAAATTTTAACCTAAGTTTTGGCTATTAAGTTGTATTGAAAAGTGTTGTTTGTATTTTGATAACTGTTATCAGTGGCGAGATAAAGTATAAAGAAAGATTTTTGTTAAATAATTTGTTTTGCAACATTTAGATTTGGTTAAAAAATAACAAAACACAAATAAGTATTAAAAGCAATGGTCTGAATTATTAATTCATTCAACACTAGTGTTTGATTATTAGCGGTCTCAATCAAAACATTACCCGATCTTGCTATTAATGTTTTAAAATCAGTTGTCAAATAGATAATAAACAGTTATCATTAATATTAAAATTATGAATAAATAGCTATAATTGCAACAAATCAAATAAATAGTGCTAACAAAAAGTTGTTAAAGACTTCAAAGATTTATATTCGGGAAAAGACTTGGCTCAAAAGTACAGACAGATCGCCCAAATGCTTTTCGTTCAGATACCGAAAAAGAACAAAATTGTGTTACATGTTATAACATGTTTATCGTACCCGAAATTATTACAAATTGTAGCCATCGCTTCTGCATTATTGCATTCACAACCACCTTAGAGTAAATAATTTATTTCCGACATGAAAAACTCTTTAATCGGCAACTATTGCTGAGCGAACTCTAAGAAATTTGATTGAAGTTTTGAAAAATCATGAAAACTAATGATTAAGAGAATAGAAAATAGACAAAAAAACGAAAAAGAACTCCTGATCTTGAGTTTGATGTTAGATAGCCTTTTGCACCACTAACTAATTAGGAAATTGTTGATATACTGTCTGACAGCTATTAAAACAAATTAAAGCTGACCCGCTAGATTTTTTATTGAGATAGTTTAATTTTATTTAATGTGTTTACATAAATTTGTTTTATCAAAATAAAAATAAAAATTATTAATTGCAAATTCAGATTATATGACCGCATCGATTTTGTTTTAATTTAAACTAGAAACATAAATACGAAACAATAATTATCTACAAAACGAATATTAAGCAAATTTGCCAAATGCTATGTTAAATACTTTTGATATATTTTAAAATTAAAGATTTTTAACTTTGTTTAGCTTATTGGCGAGTTTAATACTTAATATAATAAAAAACAAATTAAAATAATAAAATTATTACAAATACCAAAATTTCAATATAAATCAAACAATTTGATACAATAAATGTTAATATAATAATCTTAACGTATTGGATAACAGATGGCAAGTCATCTATTTGATTTTTTGTTTCAGGATGTTTTTAGTAATATTATACTTATCATAACTTAAAAGTTTTTAATAATGTTTAAAAGTGAGTATAAGTGATTACTCAGTTTTAGTGCCCAGTGTGTGCGACTTTCTAAAAGCGGAACATCGAAAATTCAGTTGTAACCCACATCGTTTCAATATTGTGCAAAAACTTTGTTTTCATTTTATTTTTTTGATTTCAAACGTTCCTTAAGTTTAGAAATAAGCATTTTTATTTTTAAAATCTTAAAATTTAATGATGTTACAAGAGTTAAAATCATTTTTAATTTAAATGCAATTTTTAAAAAAAACTTTTTAAAACATTCTTTGTTTAATTATTTAATATAGTTACAGTTTCTCTAATATACAATTCAAATATAAAACGTGTTTTTAAGTCAATTGTTTCTTAATATAGATTTTTTCTAAATTTATTTTATGAAAAAGGACAGCACATTCATTGTGAGCTCGATTATATCCAATTATTTATATTGTATATAAATATTTCAAACATCATAAAATTTAGTAGTATTGTTTAATCCTTATAAGTAATTTCAATTCTTAGGCTATATGGAAAGACAAACAAATCACATTTAGACTTTAATTAAAAACTTTTTTTAGAATATTTCTTATTTCATGCATATTTTACAAACTATTTTTTAAAACTTTTATATTATTTTGTTCTATTTATATTACTTTTTTTGTTATATCGCAAATATCATTACTCAAAAATCATGTATAGAACTTGTTTCAATAATAGTTTCAATTGTTAACCGAGTTTAAAGTAAGAAAAAAATTGTTTGAATCACAATGTTTACAAAAATTTTAAAATTCGAACTAATAACTGTAATTTAATACTAAATAACAAATAAAATTTATGTACAAAGCCATTCTTAAACATTGTTGGAGCAAGTAGTGCTTAATATTTTTTGAGATCATTTAATATTCAGGTTTTAATTCTATCACAACTTATTTGAAAACTTATAATTTAAATAATAACTTAATACTTTGTCTAAAACATTTTTTAAACAAGTTATCAAAGTTAATCAGTTTGTTTCATTTTTTACAATTTCTTTTAGAAATATAGTAAAAGGAAGAAAATAGAAAAAGGTTTAGAAGTCCTAATGAAATCTTTACATTTTATAAAAACACTATTTAGAGTAAAAAAACAACAAAACTAGAATAAAACAGGTAGAGGTGAAAATACATGAAAATAAATGTATCGAAACACGTTAATCCGATTTAAAAATTGTTGACAATTTGTTTAATAAATTATTAACTTTGAGACCTTGTTTTTATTTTTGAATAACTTTATTTCTAGAACAAAGATATGAAGCTTATGGATACAAGAATAACAACGGTTGATACTGAAGTTATCACAAGATTGGTGAGAATGAATTGTGGCGCAAAAATATTAAATGTAAAATAATTTCGGTTACTAATGAACTTGTTTTTCAATCTTTATATAACATTTTTTAGCTCACTTTTATAAAAAAAAGTAGAGCTTATGCTTTTGACACTGTCCGTCTGTCTGTCTGTCTGTGTGCCCGCAGTCAATCTAACACAATAATCAATTATATGTTGCAAAATGTGAGCTCTCTATGAATGTATCGTACTTGTTTTTAACCTTAATTTGTATTTTGGAGCACAAAAGGATGCTGTTTAAGAAATGATGTGGGTCACGATGGGTTTCTGGACAACTGAGAACGCCGGCACATGGAGATATTGGGAACTGGAGGATGTGGGACTCTAGTTTGACAAAAATAACTTAGAGTCTTTATCAGTCTAAAATATGTCTTTATTTCTTGTTAACTAATACTATCTGTCACTTTCTGATACATTATAAATGATTCTATGTAATGACCAATTTTCTAGTCTTACACATCTTTTCCCCGTCTTGCTTTCATATAATTTAATTGATGTTGTTCGCTTGTAAAAAATTTTAAAACACGCAATTTAATTTTTAATAAATGTGAAAACTTAATAAAGATAAATTGACATAAGTTATGTTACTTTTCATTTTTAATGCCAATATTACAAATGAAATGCTTATTACAAAATATTTTGTTTAAATATTACTTTAGTTACCGATTCTATGATAAAAAACTCAAAAACCTTTTTTCTGACTCAAACGTTTCCTTTTTTTTGACTCAAACAAAATTTTTCGTGAATTATAATTTAAAAATAAAATTTAATGTTGCATTTATGATTGATTCATTGATTGATTGAATGTTTGATATTAATTATTAATAAAAAAATTATTACAGCAAAATGTTTTAAATAATGTTGAAATAAAAATTAATAAATATAATTAAATATGGTTTATTACATTCACATTTATATTACAAACAATTTAGTGCGATAATTGATATTTTCTTTAATGTATAACATATTTTGCTAAAGTATTGTAGAATTATTTGTTTTTATCAAAACTGTAATTATCAATTTATTGAACAAATATTACAAAATTAGAAAAATTGTTAAAAATCATAAATAATAATAATCTGTTATAACTATGAAGCATTAACAGAATGCTGCGCTTAATTTAGATCTATCTTTTAATTCTTAGCTTTAAATTTTGTAAAGGTAAATACATTTGGGATCAAGCTAACATCGCTAAAAAATCGGAATATAAAACTAAATTTTAAATTTTACAAATAAGCTAATTTAATTTCCAATGTAATAAATGATGAATGTTATATCAACATTATTTATAAAACAATTTAAATTAAATTACAGTTTCAATTGATCTAGAGTTGAAATATTTTACATAAACATGCATTATTTAAAACTTCAGAACATTTTAAATATTAGTTTTTGAGTCAGCTTAATTTAAGTTAAATTTATAATAGTTTTATATTTAAAATTAACGACTATTTATTTACTCAAATTCAAGCTTCCATAAATTAAAAATTAACATTCCAAATAGGCTTTCATAGATATAATTTAAATATATATTGCAGCTTTTATGTATTAAAACAACCCATTTATATTTATCTCACTTTCTTAGATTACCTAGGCTATACATCTTATAGTTTTCCATATCTCAAATCCCTTCAATAAGATGAGAAATATGTTGTCACTTAATAAATATAAAATGTGGGCAGCGTCCCAAAACGACAAACAGACAGACATTTTAATGTCTAGAAACTCGTTTTTTTATAAAAAAAAGTTGAACAAAAAATTTTATTTTTACATTAAAAAAATTATTTTTTAAACAAATCTTCTTATAGAATATTTGAGTAGAAGCGATAAATGTATTTCAAAAACCTATAACAATTATCCTGTAAAATAAATTGTAACTTTTTAAGTAAGAGTCAATAATTTTAAATTGTGAAAAATGGGTTTATTTTGTTATATTTTTATCCAGATTTTAATAGACTCAAGATTTTTAATGAGGTGTAAAGATTATCTAATGAGAGTACCAATACTATTATCATTTGATCTGATCTTATTTGTTTATAAAACAATTTTATAAATTATTGAATGAAGAAAATAATCAAATATTAAATCAATAAAAATGTATACTAGTCATTATTCTAAAATATTGTTTTAGTAGACATTCAAGATTAAAGAACGCAAGATTATTCATTTGATTTAAAGGTATGTATTAGAAAACTTGTTAAAGCATAATAATAATGCTAATTTTTTATATTATTACTAAAATAAAAATTATCAACATTAAATTTTGATTAAAAACTTGGTGTTATGTCTTCTTAACTAGTAATAAAGGTATGTTTAAACTTTAAGGGTAGTGGAACACAAAATATGAGGCCATGTTGTTTGATATTTAGTTGGTTAGATGATTTACAGTAAAATATCCAAATATTTTATTGGTTACAAACTGACAAATATAAAATAAAAATGAATAATCATTATTTATTAGAAACAAGATGGACACACTAATACATAGATCACCTATTAAATATGAGTTGTGTGCTAATTTAGATGTATTAAATTATAACTTCAAACAAAAGTAAACAATATACAAATAATTATAGTAAGACAGCTATGGAAGATCAAAAGTGGTTAAAGAATATTAATTAATCGAAGTGAATGAAAATATTTTTAACAGACTGGGTTGTAACAAAAACTTCAACTTGAATCATAAATATGACCTTTTATAAATTCACTTCGGCAAAGGTTGTGTTCATATCGCAAAAGTATATATTGATTAAAAATCTTCTATCTTTTTTACTATTACAAAAAATGGAGTGAACTAAAAATAGTCTTTATGAATTTAATTACTTAAGTTTATTATGGTTTCATAGCTGATTATTAAATCTAAGCCTAAAAATATTTGTAATGAATCATAATGTTCTATGATTTGAAAAATATGAATAAATATGACGAATAAAAAACAGGCATTTGCGTATACAAAATCGATTTGAGTGTTTCAATTAGTTGTAACTCCAATATACATTAAAAAGAATTCTATTCTATTCATACTTTCAATAAAATCCTTATTGATAACGCTAATTCAATCTTAACGTTAAGGAACACGGATTATCACTAATCGCTCAACACAGATATACTGTATCGATTATTTAATATCTTGCAGGAATGGTTAGTTTAACATAACTTCGATAAATTTTATAACCGGTATTTTGTTGACTTAATGGGCCGTAATGTTAGACTAACTGTTACTTAGTTTTTAAACATTTTGTTGAAAAAATAGAATAAAATGCAGCCAAACCATCCTTGATCGAGTTAAATTTAATTTAAAATAAAAATTTATTAAATGTACACGATTATAATTGCAGACTTCATCTCTAAAAATTGGTAAAAATTTTGGTCAAACAAAAATTTACGCGACAAGCCCATAACCAAATTATCACTTAAATCAGTTATACTATAACCATTCCATAACCTAACCTATCCCAAACCAATCCAAGCCAAACAAAAACCCAAACAAAACCACAGAAACTTAACATAACGCGGCGTAACGTAATGTAACGTAACGCAAAATAACCTAACCTAATCAACCAAACCAAACTTAACCCAAAAACTAACCATATCAAAATAATATTATATGAATTATTACAAATATTACAACAATATAAATGGTTTAAAATTATTTGAGATTCTATAATAGTACTTTAAAGCGAGAGGCATAAAATATTTATATAGATTTCTATTTTATTTCAAAAGTAACAATACGGCCCATCAAATATACAAAGGCCGATAAATGCTATAAATATTAACTACTGCTCATAATTAAATATTTAGTAAATTATAAGAGCATGCTACTACGTTTTTAATTCCTGTGTTTCATAGCTTTTGAACCAATAAAAAATTGCGATAAAAAACAAATTAATGAAAAAGTTCACGAGTTTTCTGTTATTTAGACATAAACTTAATTCTTTCAGTTATAAGCAGCAATCTCAAAAGATATTTAACAATTTTAACTAGTTTCCTTTGAATTAATTTTTTACAAGAAAGAGCATTAGTATTACGTAGACTTTGATTATATTTCTTTATTGAATTTTTCTGAATGTGATAAAGATGTTTAAATTTATAGAATTACAATTTATTACAATAATGTCAAACAAAATTTACAAGTAACTAAAAATTAGAAAAATTTAAACATGATGAAAAAACTGATATTTCTAATGTTAATTTTCTTAAGCATAAGTTGTTATTCAAATACAATCTTCAACTATAATTAAATATTTGAAATTAATTTTAAATTAAAATATCAAATACGGCAAAAAATGCAAATCAATTATATAAAGTTGTAAAATTTTAAATCTAATGCAAATGATTAAAATATTAAAAACCCTGTTTTTATAAGATTAAATTATTTTAAAAAACAGTGTGTCTACTTTGCCTGATTTTCGTGATCTAAAAATAGTCCACATACAGAAAGACATCCCAAATCCAATAGCTGACTTTTACAAAGTGAGCTAAAAAGGTTTTGTCAAAAAGCTACACCACTGTTTAATTGTCAAAATAAAATAATATTTTTATTAATTAATTTAAGAAGAGTGAAAAAGAAATTTTATTTTTCTGGAAGTGGTTAATATCATACACATTATCATGAATAAGTTAAAGATTTTAAAGTTATTTCATAATATAATATACATTTTAAATAAATTAAAATTTTGTTTTATTAAATTATAAAATTTTATTTTCACTCAATTATTTAAAATTTTCATTGAAGAAATTATAGCTAAAACGTTAGCGGTTTATTGTATGAAAAGTGGTGATCATAGTAATTGACTAGAAAAGTGCACTTCCGGCAAAATACCAAATCGATTTGAGTATTTCTTTTGTTGTTACACCATTAATTATTAAAATAAAGCCAATTTGCTACATATTCTATAAAAATCGTTGTTGGTTGCGTTTAAGACATCTAACTTGACATCGCCAAATATTATAGTTTTTCATTTTTAGTATTTGTAAGACAAATATCGATATAATTGGCAAAGGTTTTGTTTGGTCTAAATGTTGATATGTAAATAAAAATTACGTCGATGTTATTAGAACTTATTAAGATGAAGTTGCACTAAGCCTTTGTTTGATTCTTTTTTAGAAAAGCAGATTAAAATTTATATTTTAGTTTACTGAGCAACCAACTGCGCAAGCTTTTCTCCCATTTCTGGATGTTATTTAAGTAAGCAATAAAAAATTTTGAATATGGATTTCTTTATCTCCCATCAGCTGTTTCTGCAAATAGAAGTCTGTCGGCAGCCATGTTATTTCATTAGATTGTTTGTTCTTAATATTCTTTGTTAGTGACTGATCTTTGTTTAACATTACTTTTATCAATGCTGAGGAAACTGAGAGAAAATTATAAATACTCGTAATCATTTGAATTCTGATTCAACCTATAATCCGGCGTTTGTTTTGTCCTGGTTGAAAGTAATTTCCTTCTATGAATAAACCATTAGCAGTTTTTGCAATATTTTTTGTAAAATAAACATATGAGAAAAAAGTCTTCGGTCCACTAATGATATATAAACGAAAATATCATCGTAAATTTTTATCAGTGCCATATTTATTGTTAACGCATCAGACGATACAACTGAAAACTGGGTTCTTCTAAATCTAACATTTAGTCTAAAATTAGGATTATAGATCTGAATATCGCGTGTTATTTTGTTAATTTGTGTCCAACTTCTCTTATAACATCTTTTTTTTATATTGATATTTTGCCTTGTTTTCAATCCGACATTCTTGTCAAAACACTCGATCCTTAATTTATAAGGTCTAATGTAGTACACATGACCTTTTTTTGTTAACCATTTTCTACATTTAGGATACTGTCTTCTATATTTAAGTTTGCAGTTATTATGTAATTTCCTTCTTTAAAGGGTTATGCAGTAAATAAGACATTTAGAGTGTTTCCGGAAAGTCGAACAATATTTCGTTTATTTTTGTTTTTTATAGAACCACTAATTAGAAAGTTTTCATACTTATCAAAAATGACATAATTAACTCAATGTGTGTTAATTTTATAAAATAAAAAAAAATACACTCAATATTTGCCAAGTGTTCTCAGCTTTTGCGTCAAGTTTATCATATAGTAATTTTCACATTTATAAATTACTGTTTTTGAAATCTAGTCTATATTAGATTAAAAACATTTTTATTTTTTGGCAATTTTTTCTATTTCTGTACTATAACTATTTCTCTTAATGATCAAAAATTTAAGTTTGATGTCACTTTTGGTACATTTAGTTTCTTTTATTTCGTTTTACAAAGTGAATTCTATTTAAATATATTAACTGTGTGATCATTACGTAATAATGACAAGGAGTTAGAACTTAAAGTTTTATATTTTATGATATGTCTCAGTTAATGGTAATAATGACATTTAAAGTTTGTTTTGGTACTTAAGTCTTAATTGAAGACTTTTATGACGCCATTATTCCTCTGACATTTGGCAAGACAAGTCGTTTTACCTGTGAATGCTACAACCACTAGCACACCTAGGTTTTGCAGAAACCGTAAAGCGTTTGAGCTAGTAACTGGATGGAACCCACAAAATATATAGTGTGTGGTTTGGATTACAGCACATGGGTTTAAACAGCCGATGTACCCGAGTAGAAACTTCAATGCCCGTATTCTTGTTTTCGGCAACTGGCATTAACAAGGAAAATGGAACGACTTCATCTAAAATCGCCTTTAGTCTGTCCTAAATATTAGAAACGTAACGTCTTCAGATCTTTTCTCCATGACAGGACCGCCGTTTATACTCTTTAACGATGCAGACCCTCGTGAATTAACAAATATGGCATTGACACGTTCAAATTAAATACTGGATTGGCCGTAGCCTAGGATATCAACGCTCGCGATCACAGTTTGGAGAGAGGGCTCTGTTCGAAAAGTATACTACACTCTCCCTCTCCGTTTTATGGAGCAAAAGCAACATCATGGCGAAAGCATGGCGCAACAGAGAATCGAACAGAAATGGTTTAAAGTCTCAAGTTTCGGAGACATTCTGCCCCAATCTCTTCAACTCAATAGCGCTTCAATTAATCAAAATATTAACGTCATGCGCTGCATACTAGACTGTTACAAATAATGAAATAATACAACACATCAGTCAAGTTTTGCGTCATGTTAATTTAAAAACTTTAAAAATTTTACTCTTTTTGTGATTAAATTTTTGTAAAAAAATTATATTGTATCTTTAAATAGATTTTTAAACTAAACAAATAAACTCTAAATATAGACTACATATGATTCATTAATTGAATAAATTTTCAAAAATACATTTTAACATCGCTTTATGAAAATATAATAACATATTTTCAAACTAACGAAAACTGTTATATTTTATTCTTACTATTATTTATTTTAAGATTCATTTGTTTGGATAGAGTCAATAATATCATTAGATCCTTTTTTATATCATAATATAGAACATATTTTTGTTATATGCGATGTTTTATTATAGACCCAGAATTAAGTTGTAAAATTAATTATTTAAAATTTTTACATTTCAAAATTACATTATACGATATTTTATCTGATAAATTCTATATGGTTAAATACTTTAAAGCCTAAACTCAAAGTTTTGTTATGCTTGTTAACTTGGCAGTATTAAAATTTTAAAATCAAAGTTGTGTAAAGAAGTCAAAAAGTGTTTCTATTAAACAATTTATGTGATTAAAAACAACCCTATTGCTTGAAAAAACTGTTTCAGAATTGTTATAAATAGTATGCGTGTGAGCAAAAAGTATGTTTTATGAACGAACGTTTCCAGAGGAACTTGTATCTTTGTCGAAATCATTGGCCAAAAAAGCAATATTTAAGGGACTATTGTTAACCTTTCTTAATTTGATGATTAATATTCACGTTGTTTTTAAACCTCTGGAGGGAATGAATAAGCTATCTGCTAGTATGTTTCAATTATCATAGGTAACTAAAATAAGATATTCTATACTTTATTTTGTTCTCTTTTCTCTTATACATTTCGTAGTCAATTATGAATGCATCATGACAATTAAAATCGTCTAAAATATTCTAACAAACTGCATTGCGAAAAAAATTTAATTTGATTTATAAAATATGATAGCCAACACAGTTTAAAAAACGATCCATAATTTTTTCTTTAATACATATAAATGATAATAATTAATAACTTAAAACGATTAACATTAACTTAACAAAAATGCATAACTAATTCAATAAAGTTGATTTTGTTTAATTCATGTGTATTCAAAAAAGCTTTGAATGCTAGACAGTCAGAAGCCAAAGTATAATAAGTTGCGTTAAAACTTTAAATAAGCAACTATCATTAATAATTAATTATACAGTCGTAAAAGATATTATTTTATTTTCGTAAAATTTATTCAGGAACTATATGGAGTAATATATATTTTAACTTTTTTTCTTTCGAATTTATTAAAAAAAACTCTTTTATAAATTATTTTCATAAATTTTTAATTTAGCTGTATTGTTATATAATTGATAATATTTAAAAGATTTTTGGTTCCATAAAAATAAAATATAATTTGAATTATTTTAAAATTGATTAATGCGGTCAACTTTCACTGTTGAATTAAATCTAAACTATAAATAGCGAATTTTTAAATTAATCTAAATCCAAGAATTTATAAGATTAGAATATAAACAATATTACTTATTCAGTTTTTAAATTAATTACAGTTCTATTTCTATTTTTTTGACAAAATTTTTTCTCTTTTGTATGATTTATGAATTTTAGCTTATGAATCTTATATCATTTTCATTTTTTACATTTTACTTACTGACCAACTGTTTGACACTAGTTCGATCATTAAATTTAGCTCGTATTTTAAATTTTAAATATCGTGTTTTTGAATTTTTGATAGGAAAAACTTAAAAAACTTAATTTGGAAGAAAAAGCAACACAAATGCTGACTATCTATGGTTACTTCAATATTAATTTAATAAACATGTGGTACTAATCAGTGCATGGAAATAACAGCACTCAGAAATTTATTATTAATGTTACTTGTAGTAACGTGTAATGCTAATTTGTAAAATTTGGGTTCTTTATAATAATTATTTAAGTTGAGTGAAGAGATAATTTATGCCTAAATAATGAAACCAAAGTTGAAAAATCACTGGATGGTGAAGACAAGTGTTTGGATAGCTGGAGTGTTAGTTTATCTAGTGTAAGATTATAAGAAAACATTTACAAAACATATCAAACAGAACAAAAATTCACAACCAGATAGTAACAATAAAACAAGAGTGAACTTTAGTGATGCCCGGTCTTTGACTTTAAAAATAATTTATGTAGATGTCTATAAAATAATTAAATTAAATGTATCTGCATTCCCTTTACGCCAAAAAAACTAAATATATTGTTGATTTGCTTTTTTTTAATTTTTTTAAAATAAACAAAAATTTAAATTATTATAATTTCGCTAAAAAAATAATGTACTTTTAAAAGATTTAGTGAGTATTTATGATTTTTATTCATTTATTGGTAACTGTTAACGAGGTAACATTACAAATGTTCTTAATGACACCATTATGAGCTAATAATAATGGGTTTAAATTTAATAAAATAGACGCGAGACACCTAAATTTATTAAAATTTTTCATAATACTAACTATTTTTGCTGCTATTGTTTTTCAATTAGGGATTGGACGTTAATTAGGGACATATAATTCTAAAAAATTAGCTTTTTATCCCTATTTCTCTGTTACTCCCACGACCTCAAAACCTACTGAAATAAAATCCTCACTTCAAGCTGAAACAAATTTTGTAGGCGCTGATAAAGTGCAGCCCACAGGGAAGGCGTCTATAGAGGGATCACAAAAATTAAAATTTTGAAATATGTATTTAAGATAGTATTCGAGTTGGAAACAAATAATAAAGATTAAACAATGATTTTTGTCATGAGAATTGCTAATCTTTGAATTTTTTAAATGAATAATTTCTTGTTACAAAATGACAAAAATACCAAAACTGGAAAATGATCAAAATTAGGCAAAAATGATAAAAAAAATGGGAGTGGCATCTAATGTTATTAGCTGAAAAAAGAAAACTTTTGTCTCAAAATAAGCAAAAACTGGTTAAAACAGTAAAACCTTTGCCAAAATGGCCAAAACCTAAGCTAAAAATTCAGTGGCATCTGCCACATTTTGGCGATATTTAATTGATTTTTAGGCTCATAAAGGTTTAATGTCAAAATTCATGTTAAAATAACTTAATATAATTCAAAAATTAAGTGGCTTCTGCCGCTAATGTAGCTTGTATAATATAGAATACGAAATATTGAAATGGTAAGCGAGCGAATGGAGTGAGCGAGCGACCAAATACAAACTAAAACTAACTTTTTTCGAGCTTGTTTTATTGTTTTATTTTAGTAACGTATGTAGTAAATATAGTTGTAATTTTTTGAAAATTTTTTTACTGCATTTTAAATTGTTTATTGTCAGTATAAATTGAAATTAATATAGATGTAATTTTTTGAAAAACGTTTTAATGCAGACAAATTTATATTGTTGCGACTATACCTGAGAGAGTGTTTTCTGATGTCTGTCTCAGTAGTGATTCAGACTTCAGAGAGTGAACATCAGAATTAACAATTATTTCATTTTTACAGACTATCAAATTCAATTTAAATTTAACAATATGGATTCGAAATAATATAAAATTAAGGAAAGAAACCGTAAAAGGATAGAGAAGAAAAGAGCAGATAATGAGTGGCGTGAGTTATAGAAAGATAAGGATCGTAACATCAAAAAAGAAAAACGAATGGATGACGAATTGCCAGAATTAGAGAAAGAAAACTTTCGTGAATATATGCTATATAAAAGAAGGGATGATGAAAGGCAATAAATAGGTCAAAAAACTTTATAAACATAAGAAACTTGTGAAATCCGTTTATAAGAGTAACGATCAAAATCCCTTAATTAGCATACGAAAAAGGTCAAATTCCCTTCATTAGTGTAAAAAACAAAACCCCTTAATTATAATAAGAAAAAGGTAAAATTTCCTCTATTACAGTAAGAAAGTGGTAAAATCCCTTTTTTAAAATAAAACCCAAAAAACGTATACAGACAGACACACATACATAAAGAAATGTCAAATCCAATAGCGCGACTTTTACAAAGTGAGCTAAAAAACGAAAGTTTTATTCCATATAAATTATAAAATTTAAAAATTAATTTGTAAGAAAATTTTAAATAGAAGTTATATTAAGTAACGCCATTTTCCTGTTGTATTAAATTAAAAATAAAGTAATTTTTATTGAACTGTCATAAATAATAAAAGTTAAAAATAACATTCCATAAGTTTCTACGGTGTATTCTGTTGGTTTATATAAGAAAAAAAGTTCTAGTGCAAAAGTTATGTTTTATATAATATATATAAAAACTTCTTAACATTAGCTTTAAAAATTTTTCTTTTAAAACAAGATCGATACGGTCTTAACATCTGACTTTGCATTGCTTGTTTTTGTTAGTAAATGGTCGCTCGCTCACTCCGTTCGCTCGCTAACCATTTCAATATTTCGTGTATATAACTTACCAGCTTCCTTAACGGCAGATGATACTTAAGTTTCAATTATATTTAGTTAATTTAACATGAATTTAGACACTTTGCGTTTTTAACCGTTATGAATCCGGTAAAGTCGCGGGGATAGATTACGGATATGTATATATTTTTAAGTTAAAAGCGACTACTCTGGTGGCTCTATTCCACACGACATCTAAATAGATAGATCCAACATCAGAAGTGAAATTCGAGGGGTTTAAAGTTGTGTTACCACTACTTAAAAATGGGCTGAAAAAATGCTTCAGCAATATAATGGCCCAACTTAAACGGTCGCACCTTCAACACATTCATCAATGGATTCAAATTCATGAAATTAGTGTTAGTAAAATGGGTGTGGAGGGCACAAGGTGGCGGGCACTTCTTAATCATGTGGGTTTGAAAAAAATTCTATATTTTTATTCGAACCCTATATAAATCAACTCAGCTCTGAAAGCGGATTAAAATGATGTCACTCGAAGGCTAGGGGTGGGCTAACTCGTGAACTAGGTTTCAGGATAAATTAGTTGGTTTAGGGATAAGTCGGGTAGAGCTCGGCGTCTGTCGGTGGGATTCGGGATCAGCCATGAATGCGTCTGGATCAGTTGGTGGTTGGGATCGGTCTGTTTATGCTCGGAAACATTTGGGTATTGTTTAGGATAAGTCTGGTAGGGTTGGTGATCAGATTGGTAGGTTCGGCATCAGTATGGCAGGGATTGTATTAGTCGGTTTGGTTTAGTTTATTCAAAAGTTAAATTAATTCTATTAGAAAAATGTATTTAACTTAACAAATAACAACATGTAAAATTAGAAATTTAATTGGAAATTACATTTCTAAAAGTTAAGCAAATTGTACTTTAATTAAAATTCTATTGAAAAAATTCATATAAGCTTCAAGTTGGAATTAAATTACATGTATTGTTTTATGTTTTATTTGATAAACTGTAAATGAATTATATAATTACATTTAAATATTAAATAATATTTTATTGTTAAATATATATGGCCAAAAAAATCGAGCCCAAATTTTTTAAAAGAATTATCAAATACATATCACATGAATTTTAATTAAAAATGTAAATTATAATTTTTTTATGAAAAGTATTATATTTGTAAGCATTTCTAAAAAAGTAATATACGATAAAAACTAAAGCTAACTTTTTAAAACTTTTATTCTAATATTTTTTATGATAGAGAGAGATAGAAAGAGAGAGAGAGACAGAGAGAAAGAGAGAATTGTTTACTATTTTAAAATTAAGGATTTAAACAAATTTAACAAATTTATTTACATTATTCAAAATAGAAAAGTAAACTATTTTAAAATATCAGAATAATAATAATTATAATGTTATGAAGTAAGGTTTCTTCTGAAGTAAGTTATAATTCCGTGACAAAAAAAACCTATATTTAACAAATTATGTTGTTAACAATAATCTAAATTATTGTTTAAATTATGCCAATTGTTTTAGTTTGCAATGATACTTTTATTGATATAGTTTAAAATTGATATTAAATATAGTTTTTGTTTAAAAACTGTAAATGATCATTAAAATCACATTCTAGTTACAAAATGCTTTATCATATATGCAATAACTTGTTTAATATGTTCATTAGAAAAATTTCTTCATATAATTTTATCAAAAAATGCTTAATTATTGATTTATTTAATTAATATTTATTCAAGTTTATTAAAGTTATGTGTTTCGAAAGGCATTTATTTAATACAAAATAGTATCTAAAATATTTGACTATACCTGAAACTTTTTCGATATAGTAAATATTTTAAAACTTTGCAAAATGCTATGGTGTTATTATTTTTAGCAGTATTAAAATAAATCTGATTAGTATGTGATTCCATATTTTTTTGATTTGAATGCGATAGAAATATTATTAAAAGCATAATGCATAAATAGTTCTAGAATTATTAATAAGTTAATAAATGTAATTTTTAAGGAATAACTTTGTAAAAAATTTTTAAAAGTCATTATTTGATTTTAACACTTCACTGGAACACCTAAAATTAATTCGCATCTGGTATTATGGGATAAATACTTCTTACTGCCTTCATACAATGCTTTACGCATAACATTTTATGAACTGCACATATATGCATTAACGCTTAAAGTTTTGCAGGAAACGCTAAAATAAAGGGTAAAATTGCATTGAAAAGCATTGGCATCCACTTAAGGTATTTTGGGGTAGAAAATTTACCCAAACCTCTTTTATCGGGTATTATAATTTTCCCTGAAGAGATAAAGCAATGAAAAATTACTATTATATTTAGTATATGTTAATTGAGGAATACTTCAAGTTTTAAAAAAATCCCCGTTTATAAAAAAATGTTATGAGCGCGCAAAGAGCGATTGGGGCGATTTTTATACCGATGTTCCGGTGAAGTGTTAATTAAATCAAAATTTATAATTCAATTAATTTAAAGTTATAATTAAAAAACTTAATTCAAATAGCAGTTATTAACAAAGATTAGTTTTTTGCATTTATGTTTTTAAAATACATATATTTATAAGCGTGTAAAACATAAAAACAGTTTGAATTTTTCTAGCTGATATTGATGGTTTATGCAATAAAATAGGTGGCATAGTTATCTTTTTTAGTCTAATTATTTTTATAAAAATATTTTTAAAAACTTGGCTCAAGAGTTATAGTAAAGTGCTAAGAGAACATTAGAATAAATAAAATTAGACAAAAAAAACAAAATGCTAAGAAAGAACATTTTCATAACTGAAGTTTTTAAAAAGTAATTTTTTGCTAATTTGTCGAATAAAAATTATAAAAAATTATTGGATTATCTAGATTAAACTATATAGCATAAAAATTAAAAAAATCTTAAAATTTATAATTAATGAAGATAAAAGATTGTATTGCTTATGTGTCAAAACTTCCGCATCAAATCAAAATTCCCATGAATCAAAAGCGATAATGTTTTGTATAGGCAGAAATTAATAACCAAGCCATTTTAACCACTCAACATTATTTCTAAGTAACATATAAAAATCTAAATTTAAAATGATCAAATAAATTAATGATATTGTATTTAATTTCTAACTTAAAATAATAAATATTTTATTATAAGACTTGTCACAAAAAAATTTATGCAAATTGTTGACGCTTTGTAAGTATCTCCAATCATTTTTACATAATATAAAAGTTTTATTCAAAAATTAATTTAAAACAAAGATTACAGATTATATTATAAGAAAAATAGTTCACGCATAATCTGATATTGAGAACGTTGGAGTTTTTTACTTCACTTGGCACTCTTATTTGCTTCTGCATAATAATTTTGCTTTCTTTCCAAATTGTTTTGATGTATCGTTTGTTTTATCCAAACTTGTTAATATAATTTATTTCATTTTCTTTTTTAAACTCAAATGTGGCATTTATAATACAAAAAATCAAATATGTTTTTTTCATTTTATAACACAAAAAATCAAATATGTTATATAAGTTTGCGACTATAGGTCGAACATAAACATGCCAAGCGTTCAGTCAAAGCCCGTCATAAAGATGAAAAATAGATTTTGAAACATTAAAAATTTAAGAAATACAACGCAACAACACATCGATAAGCTAAAAGTAAAACTTAAATTAAATAAAGTTTTGTTAATATACTGTAAATGAATAATTATATCTCAACTTAAGTCCTTAAAATATTTTATGGTAAATGACATTTGGCAGGAGAAATCTCCATGTAATTTAATTAATTGCCAATAAGTGTTTTAGAATTTTTGAGGAAAAACCGATAAAATATAAATTAACTATTTATATTTAATAACAAAATATAATACTTTATATGGTTTACGGAATCTACTTAAATCTTAATTCACGAATGATAGTCACAATATGACGGTTCCATTTATAAAACATAAGAACTATTAGCAACAATACAACTACAAGTTCTTAATTGTGCGTAATTTTACGACAGGAAATTTGTAATATTTTGCGCTTGTCTTATAAAATGTAAATTTATTATGATAAAGCATATAATAATTAAGCATTGAGCCCTAATGGAACAATTTAAATCCAAAATAATTTTTCATGTTGATCGTTAGTGAGTAAACTCAATAGTTTAACTTTGTTTCATATTACAATCAAAATAATTTAAACTTTAGACTGTAAATATTTAATCTATTTTAGTGTAAAATTTTATAAACTTAAAGTATTTAAAATAAAACTAGTCTGCTTTAAAATTAGACCTTCTCTAGCCATCTTCAGTTTTAAGGTGGTTTGAATAAACTTAATTTTTTATAAAAATTATGATTTAATATTTAACGTTACACGTATATCCTTTAATTTACTTAAAGTCTTTAAAACTATAAAATCTGTTTTATAAACTTTGTAAGTTTGAAACAAAAAAATCAAAATAAAATAATTCATCGAATTAAAGAAGTCCCAATAATACTTAAACATGAAATCCAACTTACATCATTTTGTTATTATTAATAAAATATACATTTTTAAAACAAATCTATATTTTTTCTTTGATATCCAATTTTTAATTTGGTAATAATAGAACATAGTTATAATTTATGTGGAAGGTTTATAGTAAGTAATTAAGAATAACTAATATTTGATTTCATATATGGCAATATATTCTTAAACTTCGCTAGCTGCTTGCCTTTTAAGCTGATTTGAAAACGAACGGTTGACGTTCAATTTTAGCCGAAATCAGCGTTGACACTTAAGCGTTAAGAATAAAATTATACCATTGCCGTTTAATTTGAATAGTTAATTTCGAGTTAATCTCTAAATTATGTTTATAAGTATATAATGTTTTATTCGTGTTTATTTAAAGTTAAAATAATTAAAAAAATTAACAGATAAAAACTTTAAATTTTAAACACAATGTGTCGTTCTTGTTCTATTATTGTTTCATTATTAAATTATTCCCTTTTCAAAATATTTTGTAAATATTTACTAATCCCGTGTATTAAACGTAATACCTACTAGTTACATTTTTGAACAATCAATTGATTAGATGATTAAATTTAATACAATATAACTGATTATGATTATAATTTGGTTTCAACACAATGAAAATAATAAACATTAAAATATGATTCATAGAAATAAATGTTAATAACTTTTAATCAAGAATAACTTTCAACAATGCTACTATATAAAAATTAGATTTTAACCATAGAATGAAAATTTTAAAAAGTAAATAATATAAGTTAATATAAATCTGCAAATAGTAAAAAAATAAAGAAACTGAAATAAAACTTGTCAAAATTAAAATAAAAATAAATAAAGTATATTAATTTTAAAACGTTATTTAAAACCAATAGTTATATTAAGATACAACATAATAAATGGGTTTCCAAATAAATAGTAAACGTGTCAGATTATCAATTTTACACATACGGACATAAATAAATCCATATAACAGCTTTGGCCGTTACATAGTTTTGTTTATAAATTTATTTGAACTACAAAACATGTACAAAAATTCAAGTTAAAATTATGAAAAATAATATTAAATTTTTGAAAAAGAATTAAAATAAAAATTTAATAACTATATTGGAAAAATAAAGAGCCCTTTAAACAATATTTTTGTATACAACGATAGAAAGACAAACACACAAGCAGCCAAATAGTTTGACAAATGGGGAACGGATGGACTGACGATACAAAACCGTTAACTCTAATTTAAATTACGAATGAACATTAGTAATGTTCTCACTTTGATATCAATGTTAAGTTAAAATTAATTTATGTTCTAAATAGTTAAGTATAATGCTCTATAAGAGATTGTATGCTATTGGTAACAAACAATTTGGTACAATAACAAATCTAGTTATGGCGTATATTGTATTCGTGTTTGATATTTTAGTATTTTATAGGTCAATATACATATCGCTTTTGTATAACTCAAAATTTAGTAAAGATGAATAAATAGGAAGCAAAAACAACAATGACAGACAAACATATACCTACAGATAGTTATAGATAACGATAGATAACACCAGATAACACCAGATAACGACAGATAACACCAGATAACACTAGATAACGACAGATAACAACATAAAAAAGATAGATAATTTTGAACTAAAGGCTCTATATACTATTGAGTATACTGCTAATTTATGTGACATTGTACTATATGAGTTAAAATTTAGATATATATTTGAGTGGATTGTTTTTCGATAAATTGTTGTATCTATCTTATAATCAATGCGTTCAATTAAAATATTTAAAAAACTAATTTTATTATTAATTTTTATTGTTAATATATATTTTATCTAAATTTAGTTTGGTTAAAATAGCTTCGATATCTGCAAACATTTGTTTTATTGTAGTTAAATTGGAGTGGGTATTATTTGCTGATTTTATGAAAGGACATATATTTCTATCATTTCTATCTGTGATAAAAATCAATCTGACAAATTAACTTCTCATTTATTGGACTCTAATGCAAAGCTATTTACATATAGTACCATATTAACATACAACAATACTTCCTTAGCCTTAGTGGTACTCTTGGCTGACAACACCCACACTCCTTTTGGAAGCTCCATCATCTCTCATTTGCAGCCCTATACAACCAAATTTTTATATAGTTCGCAACATGTATTTGTTGTGACGCCGCCTGTTTTTTTTTTAAAAAAGGAAACTAACAAAACTGGCATTAGTTTTGACATGCTTATTTTAAAGCAATACAATAAATAACAGTAATAATGCTTTCACATTGTTTCTAATATTTTTTATTTGATTAGGTATTAGCACTAGTAAAGTAAAATTGAAATATATGCATTCATTTTAGGGCAAAAAACTTATTTTATTACTAATAAAAACTGTAGTTTCATTTTTAAATAAACAAAACTTTTAATTATTATTGTTTCATTAACTATTTTTAAATAGACTTAATTTTAAATATTGTTGTAAATATTAATGCAGTGACTGTTTAGAAAACTTTTAATCATTATTTGTTTATCTATCGACGATTAAACATCAACTCTATTCTAATAGTCAAAATAGGTTTTAGTTTAATTAGTAAGACGCAAAAAACCAAAATAACCATTGTGTGTCAGTTGAAACGAATTTCGTATTTTTAAATGTCATATTTGACTATTTTTAGTTTTAAGGTTAAACATTTTTGACAATAATTAAGCAAGTTTTGGCTTGATTTTGTTCAATTTCGTAAAATTATTACAAATTTTATTCTTTTTTAATGTATTTTCCTTATTTTAAGGATCCTATCATTCAAGAAAAAGTCTACAAAAAGTCTATATACTGATTCAAATCTACACAAGGTAAATTTCAAAGACAATAATTACTTACAAAATTAGCTAAAAAATTGTTTATTATTAAATTTTTAGATAAATTTCTTGTAAAAAGAGCGAGCTTGTGGATTTGACAAAGTTTGTCCTTCCGTTTGTGACGGTGTCCGCACTAGCTCGACCTCTGAACTTAGCAAATATTTTAAATAAGTTGTGTTTGGTATTTAGAAAATTGTAAACTAAGTTTTAAACACAATTTGTAAGTAAATCTATAAGTTTAGATAAAACGATAAAAAGTGAGCAGTCTGTTGATGTGTCGTTCTTGTTTATTAGTGGTCTTGATATGAGCTGTGATTATGTCACTGATAACTTATGTGTCCTTTGAGGTGATTGCTAACATAGGTGTGTTATGACATCGTGAAAAGTAATTCCGTTGCTGTTGTATACTTTGATGAATTTGTTTTTCATAAATACAGCTTGTACTGTTGTCTAATTTTGAAACCCTCTTACCAATATGTTGTAGACAACTCACCAGCGAAGCTCATATACTATTGATTCTAGCAGTTCCAGAAGATTGGGTTCTTCTTTGTTGGTATCATTGACTACAGCTGAGGAAGTTAATAACTACAAATTATGTTACTTAAGGCGACTTCGTTTAACTTTGTTGTTAATACAACTCGTAAGTCTTACAACACATGTGAATATGGAAGTCAGGAGCGTTCCCTGTTTAAGACTTTTCCTATTGTATAACTCGATAAGGATATCATAATGAATATATTCGAGGTGATTTATGAGGTTCTAAACTACTGTTATACTAAGGATGATTTATTTTCCAGTTTTATATACTTGTGGCTAATCAAAAAACAATAGAACTCAAAGTGGACTACTATTTGCAAATATTATGCAATCTTGACTTTGCTTATAGCCGATTCTATTGTTGCATTTGTTTTCAAAATTGGTATCGATTTAGGCGCTTTGTGAAAAGTTTAAACAAGCGCTAAAATATTATACTCTGGTTTTATTAAAACTAAATTAGATAAAATTACAATCCATTCATTATTATCTTTAAGAGATAAAGAATGAAAGCTTCTATCATTAATTAGTTTAACTCTATAGTTTTTTAGCAATTTATTAAACTTTACATTAAGTTTTTATTTGAGTTTTTTGCAATATCTAAAGCTAATTCTACTTATGTTTTGTTAAAACTTAAAGTAAACATCATGTTCAAGATATTTATTAATATTATCTTCTAAATAACTTATCTCGTTATTTAGAGTGTGAATTTTAGTTTTCTTATCTATAATTCTTGCTTTTATTATCGTCATTGAATACTATAAACAGCGATTCGTCCTTTATAATGTTTCACGTGTGGTTTAATCCTATTACATTTTTGTACAAATTCGTAATTTATACACTTCTTTGAAAATCCATAATTGCATTGGGCTTTAAAACGTTTTTATTAAGTTTTTCAAGGTTATTAGCACATTTATAAGCGAACTGTCCGTATTTTAATTTTAATTATTTAAATTAATCCATATTATACTGTCAGATAGTTTTATTCAAACGTTAATATTTTTACTTACAGGACTGTGTTAAAGTTTTTCATTATTTTTAGTGAAGAGACTCTCGTAATTTTTTCAAAACTTACATCTTCTGTTCAATAAAAGGACTGTGTTTAGCACAAAACGAAAATTTTTTAAATTACAACTTATGGGAGAAGTATTACTTAACGTAGACCCATATGTTGTAATTTAAAGCTTTTTATGTGAATCCAATTGCAACATTTTTAAATCTATTGGTTATAAGTAGTTTGCATCAAATGTATTCTTTTCGTTTTTAATAATAAAACAATATTTAATGTTTCTGAAATTAAATTTTGTGATTTGAAAAAATAAAAAACAAAAAAAAAAGTCAACAAGTAATTAAAAGGAACAAAATTATCAGTGAGCAAAATATTTTTAACTCAATATGAACTGATTGCCTATTTTGAAATGATGTTAAAAGAAATATAGAGGATGTGAATTATAATGGTTGTTTCCAATAGAAAGGTGGCTAAGCTTTGTTATCGGTTTCTATACCGGTAAGATCAGTACCTAAAGGACAGTAAGATGCCCACCAATTAAATAATTGATTAAAATGCTTTACATTTGGTCAGTGTTATTGAAAAAAGAATGCAACATAAACTTTATCTTATACTAGTTTAATTAATACTTGTGAATTACGATAAATATTTCAACGGTGTCTATTAAACTCTTTATTATCTTACGATAGAGTCAAAGAAAATTTTTGCAAGAAAAATTCCAAACTTATAGAAAAACAGTCAAATAATAAGTTGATAATAAAAATTTCTCACTTGCTATTAATTTAAAATACATCAATTTATTTGAATACTTTGTATAATGGAATAATTTCTCTGCACGGTGAATTAATTCACAAGATTAATATTTTTATTTATGACACACTGCGGTTAATCTTTTTATTTCGTTTTTATTTAACATTTCAATTTTACAAATTGATAAACCAAAAAAAGATAATTCATAAATGTAATAGGTTTATAATTATTCCTACAATTTATTAATTTGATAAAATTTTTCTTATCACAATTTGGTTATTTTTGTGTCTCAAACTGAACTAAACTAAAATATGGAATTATATACGTTCTTAATGTAGGTGTCAAATACTAATTGCATTGAAAATACAATCCTAAATAAATATGCTTTAGTTTAACAAAATTATTAAGAAACTATCAAAAGTTTTTCTTGCAAAATGATTAATCAATATTTTATTGATCTAACGCCATTTATAGTGTCAAAACAAATAATTAGATTTTTACTTTTTTACATCAAGCAACTAGTCATAAATGAAGTTTTATTAAGTAAATGAAGTAAATTAGGCAATAATTCTTATAATTTAATGTTTTAAAAACAGTTTTTAAAAGCTTTATCTAGCATATAATTGTAGTGTTGCATTCCTCAATGATTTCATATTGCAAATTGTTACGATATTTAAATTTTAATTTTGTTATTTAATTTATTTAATTTGCTTATAAATGTCAACTTTTGTTATTAATTTTGATTTCGATTTAAAAATAATTTTAAATTTCACTTTGAAAGTTATTTTGTTGTGAAGTTAATTGAGCTTAACATTTTGTTAGCACTTTTTTTTGCATATTTAAGCACAAGTTATAATGATCCAAAAAGAATAAAGTTTTGATTAAAATTTTTTACTTAAGGTATATGCATTTTATTAAATAAGCGAAATCAACTTTAATATAAAATTCAAAGTAAAACATTACATACTTCATAATTATACCTAATTATATATCTTAATGATTTGTAAAGATAACTTAATTTTATAAAATAAAAACAAAAGTGCAAATTACATTGTATTTTAATTAAGTTCATTTTAAAAATAATTACTTCTATGCGTTCTATGAAATTAAAATGAAAGTACAGTTTTAAATACATTTTAAATGCAAAACAAGTAATATTAAACAAATATGGTACAATAATAAATTGTAACAAATCTAGGACTTTTAACAAGTAATATTAAACTTAACAAATATAGTTTTTTAAACAACTGTAATGGAATAATAATATCAAATTTTATTATTTTAAAATAATTTTAAGTTTTATCATATAAGGTCGAAAAAATTCCAAATTTTCTAAATTAGAGAGTCTTTCTAGATTTATCATATTTAATCTGTACCTAATTTTTTTATTTTTGTTATAGATGTAACGTGTATGCGATGCGAAACTTGTTTAAAAATCAAACAAGTAAAGCAAATTAGTTAGCAAAACATTTCTATAATCTGATTTTTCTAATTATTTCCACACTCATACATATAAAACCGGCATTCAACATATAAAAAAATCAAAAATAGACTGGTTGATTGAGACCAATAATATGCGGTTGTTGTAAAACAATAAAATATAGTAAATATGTACAATATGTAGTAAAACTACAATTACACACGAAAGGCAGATACCGGAAGTTGAAAAAAAAAATTTTACAAACAGATTAGAGTTAAAATCTTTAAAAATTTATTATTAAATATTTTATTCTACTTTCATAGAGAACATTTGTAAAACGAGCAGTCAGAGTCATATATATAAACCATTTATATCTATATTGGGCTCAAATACCAAATTTTTCATGCTTTAGCAAGTTACTTTTAATACAAATCGATGTAGCGATATGTGAGTTACCAAAGTATTACAACTATTTTTTCTTATATTGATGTTCATATCACCAATTAAAATGATCTTTTATCTACAATAATTGCTAAAACAAACACCTAGATTATATATTAACGTTTCCAAATTGATTCATGGTGCGTGATATACCAATAAAATTA
This sequence comes from Phthiracarus laevigatus, assembly GCA_034700185.1. NCBI lineage: Eukaryota > Metazoa > Arthropoda > Arachnida > Sarcoptiformes > Phthiracaridae > Phthiracarus > Phthiracarus laevigatus. The sequence goes on from JAQIXJ010000244.1 coordinate 26,765, forward strand.
TATTATTTCCAAGTTGACTGACAATACACTCGAAATATCCAGTAATGTTTGCTGAAAAAATTTCAAATTACCTCCATAAGACTTTGTGGACACGGCGCTACCGGATGCTTTCCTAATCGTTGGCGCGTTAATACCTTTTAAAACTTAGAAATTATGAAAGTCGAAATTGAAAGTCGAACAATGAACACTGAGTAAACAATAAATAAGCTCACATGTAATTTGGGACGCAAAGTATATCAAGTGTTCCCCAAGTGATTGAAATTTATTAATTAACTTTTTTAATTCCACACACTTCAAACGTTGATAAAAACGGATAAATAAACGAAAAAACAGCTGTAGACATTAGAATTTTCAATTCGTTTTCAACTTTCAATACTGTTGGCTTTTGGGCTGGTTGTTCAAATAAACAATCAATGAATAATCCTTCTGCCGATCGAGCTCGACTCAATGCAAAGTATACTTCGGAGTCAACACTTGGCGACTTCAATATTAATGATAAAACAAACAATGGAATGAAAATAGTTAATTACTTGAAGAAGAGGAACTTTAAGCCAATTGAAACCGGAGTAACAACAAATGCGAATACAACTTATTTAGTACTTTTACCACTCAATGTTCAACCATACGAATCATTTTTTTCATATCAAAAAAACGCTATCATTCGAAGTCTAATCTACGAGTTAATATTTCATACACAATTAGTCTACTATTCAAAAATTTGTGAATTTATTAATATGATAATTTAAAAAATATAGAAAAATCTAAACTGGAATGTTTTTTTGGTGAAAAATATCGTCACTATAAATGCAACACTATAAATATGTCCTAGATAAAAGCTTTTAAAAATGTTATATAAAAACGAAATAATAATTTAGTCGCATTGTTATGTAAATTAAAATAGTAATCTTGCGAAGAATTAATTGCGCATTCAGTGAAATAATACCATTAAACAAAGTTTTAAAATCATGTGATGTATTTTGAATTAACTACAAGATAAAACTTTTTATTATCAATTTATTATTTGTAATCACTTTATTTTATTTGTAAGTTATAAATTAATCACATTAATTTAATTTTAAGATTAGTTTGTTTAATTTGCTCTAAATTTAATAAATCAATTTATGAACATTTTAAAATTTTTTAATTTTCAATAGTTTGTTTATTTTAATTAATATTTATTTATTTTATTGAATAAATATTTATTAAAAATATTTGTTAAAAATTTTATTACAAGCCAAAAATTTGTTACTTAATTGTTATAATGGTATTCGGGCAGAGAAATGGATTGGGGTTATGGCAAAAATTATTTAGCAAGTTGTACTAATAAGTTTAAAGACATTAATAAAAACGAAAACAGACAAAAATAATATATTAGAATTTTCAAGTAAAAAAATTTGCAAAATAAAATAAAGAATTGTAAACAATTGTAAATTCAAAATAATTGTTAAAGAAGCTCTTTTACGATTTATAAATTCACTTGCTAAAAGAATAATAAATTAAAAAATCAATTTCGAATTATTTTAAGACACATTAACTTTTTTTATATAAATAAAATCTTCCAAATTATTTAAAAGTTTGATTATAAAATGAGAAATAAATATTAATATTTTAATTAGTTTTATTCAACATTATATATTTACCATTAAAATTAAGTTATAAGCTGAGTCTTATTGCTAAATTAAGTTATTTTAAAAGTTTATTTCAATTTATTGAAAATAAATTACAAATAACAAATATACAAATAACTATTTTGTCAATTATACACTCTTATTATTAAAATTTTATCTTACAACTCAAGTAAAAATTAATTGGTAATTTTGTAGATTAGGAATCGTAAAAATTAGTACAAAATTAAATTTAATTTTGTGAAATCACAAAAGAAATCATTCAATGTTCCTTTTTAAGTGTTAAAACAGATAGGAGGAGCTAATGATAAGAGAAAGATATTTAAAAAGAAAAAATATTGTAGATTATAACATTTTATAATGAGACCTAAAGTAAAAAATGTTGGAATATCTATTAATTGTGGATGTCTATTAGACGTACAAAAGATAGACGATAATGAAAAAATAACTTCACCTATAAGAACTAATCCAAAGAGATTTCTAGGTTTAAGAATTCGTTTAGTAAAATTAAAGACAATTGAATTGAATTTTGGAAGCGGGTATGTTGGAATAGTAGGTTCAAGTTCCAGCGAGTGAGCCAAATATTCCGCGTGTGAAGCCATTGAAATAATTCAAAAATGTTGTACTGATGTAAACATTAATGACTATAGAGTAAACAATTTATGCGGTGCAATAAGTTATGAAAATTTGGATTTAAACAAAATTGGTAAAAATGATTCCTCTTTCAACATAATGGGAAACTGAATTATTTCCAGCTATTAATATCAGATTTAATGAAAAAAAGCTTACAAGACATCAAACCGAAAAAGTTTGTTCTACAGGTTTTAAATCGGTGGAAGAAATTAATACAACTTTTGAAAATCTTTTTTTAATGTTTTAATAAAGTTTATAAAAAGTGATTACTAATTTATAAAAAATATTAAAAAAATGGAACTCAGTTTTTAAAAGTCAATGAAATAAAATAATTCTTTGTGGTTTGCTGACGTTTATAGTAATTTTATTTATTATTTGACATTACTTACTGGTCATATAAATGATTCATCTAACATTTTGTGCACAAAAATGCATTGCTTAATTTGAGTAATCCGTATAGTTTTATAAATATACTAACAAAACCTTTTTGATGGAACTTGTTAAAAATTCCACAAATAAAAAAATGGTAATCTGTAAATAAACTATTTTATAATAAATTAAATTTGTTTAAATGCGGTTTTTCTTAAATATCACTACTTCCATATGTTGCATGAAAAACGAGTATACACATATAAAATATAACTGTTTTAAAATTAGCATTATACAGTACAACACTGTATAGCTTTTAGATTCAGAAGGATGTATAATTAGTTAGTGAGCTCGAGTTTTTAATGAAAAAATTAGTTTTCAACTGATGGGTTGTACTCTTACACCTACTCATGTTAGATATTTAGAGAAATAGATTTGGTTTAAAAATTATGACTCAAAATCTCTATAACGAAAAAAATCATTACTCAATATTTTTCAAATCGGTAATTAAGCAAAGGCAAAATAATCAAAAGCTATTTTGTTTTCCAACCAATAATGTTTCTTGTGTGATCACTTTATTGAGCAATATTTTATTATTTTTACAATTAAATTATTAAAAATTTTGGTAAAGAAATTTTTTTTATCTAATATTATAATTCACAAAATTAAAACATTGTTCCTTGCACAAGTAGTTCTTAAAACAGTTTTGAGTTTTCCAAATTATTTATTTTTTCATAAAGATATTACTTGATTTCATTTATTCATGAACATTTTAAAATTAAATTTATTTATACAAAATTTAGTTTAAAATACAGGTTTTGCTAAAATTAACAATGAATAGATTTTAATTCTTTTTAAAAATGAATTGAATATAAATTATTTGAACGTAAATGTGTAGACCTCAAACCTTTTTAGTTAGCAATATGCATGGAACTCTTATACTAAAATTTGAAACCCTATTTTGTTTGCTTATTTGAAGTTATATTTTTTTAACAAAGTTGAAAATTCAAAATATAAAAATATTTTGCGCCATTAAATCATTATTTTTGGTAATAATTACATATATTTTTCTGACTTAAAGATGAATGGACTTAACGATTCAATACGTCCAACTGTCCGTGCAAGGAAAACTTACCGTTGTGTTTGGGGCTCAGGGGAATGTGGTTTTAAGATGGTTCGGTTTATTCTCTGGATTAGTTTGGCGGGATTCGGAATTAGTCAGATGGGTTTGGAATCAAACTATTTTGGTTCAAAATTAGTCTGTTGCGGTTGGAGATCAGTCGGTTGGGGATCAGACGGTTGGGTTTCTGGATAATTTTTGGTGGGTTTCGGATAAGTGGTTAGGGGTTTGGGTACAATCTTGTGTGTATGGTATCAATAAGATCGAGTAGGGGATCAGTCTTTTTGGGTGTGAGAGCAATTTTGTGAGATTTGATATTAACCGGGTAGGGTTAGGGGGCAATCGGGTTGGAGAAGTCTGGTGGGGTTCGGAATCAGTCTTGTGGGGTAAGGGATCAGTCTGGTGAGATTCGCGATGTTGGGTGGAGCTTGGGATCAGTTTGTTTAGGTTTGGTTTCAGTCTGTTGAAGCTAGTTAATAGTCGGGTAAGGTTCGGATTCAGTTAGGCGTATTTGTAGTCAACTCGCCCAAATAATTATTAATAGAATTTTATATATCAATTGAGGCTCTAAATGTTATTAAAATTATGGATTTTGTTCTTTGGCAGATTGAAGAAATTTATTCAAATGTAGAAAAAAAATTGGAACTCGAATTCTAAACGATGTTGAAAGTTAAGTTGGTCTTTTTGGTAACATCGTTAATTTTTTGCATAATCTTTGTAATTCTTAGATTCAACAGTTTATAAACAGATAAGCGATTAGAGGTATAATTATTTTTGCAAACTGTCCTTGTCTTCAAAAGCTACTTTTTTTGCTGCAACTCACCACAATGAAAATAATTAAACAAACAATATATTTTTTTAATATAATAAATAAGTTATCAGACATTTCTGTCGCTGTCACAATAATTTTTTAAATATTTACTTACATTTATTAAGTGTAAACAGCAATTATGCATAATTGCAAATATTTCGTTAGACTATACATGTCTAACCTCATCAGTGCAAATAATAAGTTGAAATGCGTTTGATTATTTTATTCTATGAAAAATATTTTTTGTTTATTCTATTGACATCGAGAGCTTATGAGAACTTAAAAATCAAAGTTTAATTTAAATGAAGGAATCATATTTTGCTTTATATACATTTGTTTATTATTTTAAAATAAGTATACGCAAGTCCAAAAATTTTTTGACACAACTTGAATATGATTTGTTGTTAATCGACTTTAAATTTGTCCCAGCACCTCATAAATTACCTATAGCAAAGATAATAGCAAGTATTGAAAACTGCTTATCCGACTGTAATCTTGATGATTTCGATAAAAATGACAGAAGAAATCAATGCGTTTATATTATTTGCAAATACGATAAACCTAAATTTAATTTAAATAAAGAACAAATTGAATGCTTAAAATATTTATTATCACAAACTTGTTATGTCATTACAAAAGCGGACAAAGGTAATGTCATAGTTTTAATAGATATCAATAATTATAACGCTAAAATTTGGTCAATATAAAATGATTTAAAACCTATCGGATTATTAAAAAAGATAAAACTTCTTTTATTAATAAACAAATTTTAAACTATTTGAAAGAATATAAGAATAAAAAATACATAACTTTTGAATAATTCTGTAAGTTAAAACCAATTAATCCAATTTGTCCTAATATTTACGCTTTACTCAAAATTCACAAACCTAATATCCCTGCAAGAATTATTTTTCACTAGATATCAAATCCGATACAACCGTTAAGTTTATATACTTCGAAAATAATTAAACATTATGTAAAAATTCAGATTTTTCTGAAAATAATTCATTTGAATTTGATAAAAAAATTAAAAAAAATTCAATAGAAAAGGATGAAATTATGATATCTGCTGATTTCATAAATATTTTCAGGTGCATTCCTCAAAATTTTATTTTAAACAAACTAAAACTGTTATTAGAATCAAATAGTATATATAAGAATTTTACGGGTTTACCTTCAAATGAAATTATTTTTTTAGTTAAACTTAGGTTTGAATCGGCATACTTCAAATTTAATGAAACTTTTTATGAACAATGTATTGGTACACCTATGGGAGCAAATAATTCTCCAGTTCTTGTTGAGATCGTTATGCAAGAAATTGGTAGCAAAATTTTTAATTCTATTTATAAACCAAAGTTTTTATGTCGATACGTAGATGACATGTTCCTTATTATAAAAAGAAAAGACTATGATTGTTTTTGTAAGTTTATAAATATTACTCACACATTTATTTAGTTTAATATTGATTGTGAAAAATTTCAAAAAATTACATTTCTTGACGTTTTAATAGAAACAAATAATATTAATCTTAATACTAGAGTTATCCGTAAACTCACTCATTCTAATCGATATTTAAATTGGATTTCTTACAGTCCTAAATCACATAAATTAGCTGTTATTTATTCTTTAGTTTATAGGGCCTTTCGAATTACTTCAGCCAAAAATTGTCTTATTAATGAATTAAATTACATAAAGTATTGTTTATCAAAAAATAGTTACCGTCTATCTTTAATAATTAATATTATTGACAAAGTTAAATATCGATTAACAAATAAAGTTGTCAATTCTAATATAGATAATAAAATTGTTTATCTTTCTTATATTTCTTGTAAAATCGAAAAATTACGTAAAGTTTTAAATAAATATAACTTTAAAGTATTTTATAAGTCAGGAAAAAATATTAAATCTACGTTTAAGAATCGTGATACAAGTGTTTTTAATAGGAATAATGTTGTTTATAAAATAAGATGTAACGATTGTCCTTTCGAGTATAAAGGACAAACTAAAAAATATCTATCTAAGAGAATTTATGAACATAAATATGCCTAAAGAATAATCCCATATATCTCAGCCATAGCAACGCATGCATTCGATTCTGATCATTCAATTAATTGGATTCCTATAATTCTTACATCGAGTAATAATTATTCTGAACGTGTCTTTTTAGAATCTTAGGAAATTAAAAAACACAAACTAAAAGGTAATTCATTAATGAATACCAATAACAACATTATACCTAATCAATACTTACCTTTAATGAAAAATTATTAAATAAATTTTGCTATAAACGAGCCGTTAGGCTCGTTTTTGGGTTTGGGTATCGATATAATCTATACTTATTTTAAAATAATGAACAAATGTAAATAATGTAAAATATGATTCATTCATTTAAATTAAACTTTAATTTTTAAGTTCTTATAAGCTCTCGATGTCAATAGAATAAACAAAAAATATTTATTATAGAATATTATAATCAAACACATTTAAACTTATTATTTGCACTGATGAGGTTAGACATGTATAGCCTAACGAAATATTTGCAATTATGTATAATTGCTGTCTACACTTAATAAATGTAAGCAAAAAATTAAAAACCAAATATTAGTTAAATAGTGCGTTATCTTAAAGAATTTTAATAATAAGCATCTTTAATTTCAAAAATTCAATATCTTTAAAAACATATTGAGATTAATATTACGAAAGAATTACTAAAAAGCAATGTCCTGTGCAACGGGATAAATAAATAGTTTTGACATTTGGCTTTTATAGTATCTTGAGATATTATGTAGAGAAAATAGTTAAATTTTGGATTGATATAAATTCTGAGTTGTTTCTTTCGATAATTATATAACATATATAAGAAAATATTAAATTTGACTAAACGTTGTTCTAAAAATGGATATAACAGTTAAAATCATAATAACTCCATAGATAAACAAAATTTAAATAAAGGAAATAGTAACTGGTCTTGGTTAAAATATAATAGTTTATAATTTGTCAAATGGTTCAATGCTAATGTATTGATAATATCAAACTTCCTAAACTTAAAATAAAATATAATTAAATTTTTATATAAGTAAATCATGTTTATGTAAGCAGTCTGTTATTCTCAAACTGTTTTTTCATTGCAGTTATTTCCATTGATTTCAAAGTAAGAAAATGGCATATAAGAAAAAAAACTGCATTTTGTTTATTATTTCATTCAATTGTGTATTGAAAGGGTAGGTGTATATAATAATTGTAAATTTTTAAGTTTGTGAAGTATGGTTTTGCATTTTTATGAAAGTAATTAAGTGATCAAAATTTGAAAACGTTTGTAACAAAAATTAAATAAAACCTTTACTATTGTTTTTGAAAACAATTAACGTTTCTTTGTTTTAGCAAAGAAAAAAATTAAAAACTAACAGTAGAAAAATATATTATTACTTGATATGTTAAGTTTTGTTTAAACCTAATTTTAATATACAAATTATCAATTTTTCTACAATTATTTATTTTAAAATTTAACTTGTATTCTACACTTTTAAATTGATTTTTATTAGAAAAACTTGCAATGTTCTTATCCTGATCAGTTCAATAAATATCTCATTTGATCTCATTTCAAATGATAAAAGTTTTTGATTAATAAAAAACATTAATTGTTTAAAACTCTAAATACCTTTATAGATTTTCTTTATATAAGCAATTAACAGTTTTATGTTTGTCGATAAACAGGATTTTTTTTTGTCTGTTTTGAAGTATTTATAATTTTATTTATATTAATATAATTATCAGAATTTTCAAGTTAGTATTTCCGTTTTAATTATTTATAACTTAAACTTTAAAAAATTAAAAACGATAATTTTCAATAATTATTAGATTATGATCAGAAATCGTTTAAAATGTTGATAAAAGATTAAGTGCAAAAAATATTTAAATTAATTTAATTTAAAAAATCATCGATAGAGGAATAAATTAGCGATATTCCAGTTCAACATGCGATTTACAATATAAATATTATGCACAGATACACTATTTATTTACTTGGTTACGATTTTGTTGTTTTTTTTCTTGAGCAGAATTTAATAGGTCGATAAATTATACTCTAGTTAAGTCTAGTTTTTATTATCTTACCAATAACAAGTTAATTTAGGTCTAACGCATATTTTTAAATCGCGTCTTAACTCATTTCCGAAAATCAGACTAAATGAAAACGCATTAATGAAGCTGTTGTAATGAGTTTTATGAAAAAAAGCGTATAAACAGGTGCTCTGAAAGGTTTGTTTTGAATTTTAAAGCCTTGTCTTATGGTATTAAAGTTATATTTTAAATGTTTTGATAATTTTATTTTCGATCAAGACAGTATAACCTTAATAGTAGATGAGGTATGTATAAAAAATCATTAAATAATTAGATTTAAAATCTACAAATAACAAAATAATAAAAAAATTTAAAAAGTATTATAAAGAACAATTTTTTTGTTATCATTAAGAAATAAACTAAAAAATATTAAAGAATTTGAAAAAAACTTACTATAACTTCAAATAATTGTATAAATGATTTATGGTGTGCAGAAAGTACATATGTCTACAGCTATTAATTTTATGCAAAACATAATCGTTTATTTATTCAATTTTTATAGCTTTGACTTTTTAAACAAAATATTGTTGTATATTGGAAATACGAACAATTAGAAATTTTTACTTTCTTCATATTATTAACAAAACAATTGTTTTAATTTTCCTACTTAATATTTTTATTTAAGTACTAACTTTAGGCAAACTCCCCAATAGATAAAAAAGGTTTTAGGTTAATTAAAAAAATATATTAAAATCCATTTTACGCAACAATTGCATTTGAATGAAATTTTCTAAAGAAATTATAAACAATATTAACAATTGATATTAACAAATGTTATAAATACATTTTAAGAACTATTTAAAATTATTTTAACAGTTTATTTTTCACTATCAAAATATAAATCGAAACGCAAAAACGCAAAGCAAATAATAAAGTGAATAAAAATTAAATTGCTTTTATCGTAAATGTTGCAAACACTATAAAATATTAAAAGTTACACAAAAAAATGAACATTAATAATGCGTTCACTTTGACATCAATTTTTTAAATGAATATATATGTGTTTTCGTAACGCAATAATAAAAATGCGAATTAATTTAATGCAATAAAAATTATTTAATTGTTGGTTATCATTTTTGTAATTTTAATTTTATCGCAAAAGAGTTAAATATAGTAATAAAAATAAAATGCTTTAAACTGTAAAAAAATTTTAAAAATTAAATATTTTATTTTAGAAAAAAACTGACACTCCCATCTATGGCAAAATTATGTAAAAAGTAACTTTTTGACAATAAAAAATTGAGACTATTTTAACTGAAAAATTCTTCAGTGAACATTGTTCAATTTGACTAATGTTATTGTCTATTTTCTATTTTTAATACAAAATCGGCATATTTAACTTAACTTTTATCAAAATTTCGGCCATATTTGTATAATAGTTTTCACATTTAATCATTCTAACCCGAATTTGTTCATTTTGATTAATGTTATGGTATATTTTCTATTTTTTAATCAAAAATCGGCATATATAACTTAATTTTTATCTATATTTTGCCGTATTTGTATTATAATTTTCACATTTCACATGTATTATTTGAACGAGTTTATTGAGAAATACGAACAAAAGTTAAAATATACAAGTTTATTAAACTTAATTTGATAGAATTGCAAAAGTAACACAAAAAAACAATTAATTTCATGAGAAACCTATATAAATATGTATTTGAATTAAAATCTAAATTAATGATATGGGAAACCGTGATATAACTGACTGAGTCGATGAATTTCCCGACACGTAAATAAAACTATGTTAAATAAATGGAAATCTATCAAAAAAAATAAAATATACCTTAAAGATGTATACATAATTTTATTGTTGGCACTTCAACGTGTGAATCTTTAATGAAATAAATACAAAAAATATTATCATAAAAACTGTTTAGTTTTAATAATTATTATTAGTGAACTCGTGACATTAATAGATAAATATTGGAAATATCATTACTTTGAGTTATAATAACATGTAATGTAAGGGAATGTGTTATTGATAAATAAGTAACAATTAGATCTAGAATTAGAGAAATCATAGTGCTGTGACGCATATCACATACACTACAAAAAAATTAGATTTTTTGTATAAAACGTACATTTATTTTTTAACATTAAATAATTTGAAACCCGATGGTTTCTTATATATGTTTGGATGTTGCAAGTAATTCACATCTTACAATTATTTTGTCTTAAAAGAAGATGTTGATAAAGAAAAATCAGGAGCTTAACTCAGACCCAAATAAAAAGAAGATAGGAATCCTTAAAAATATGATTATAAAGCAGAAATTAAGATTCTAGATTCGTTAAAAAAGATTTGGCAAATCTCATATAAATGGAAATGTATCAAAGAAGATTTTTAAATTACGATCATAATTTTAAAAAATGGAAACAAACACTAGGTACAACAAGTGGCTAATTGTTATCTTAAAACCAGTTTTGATGTTTACTCGTCGACAGCTAAACTATTAACAAATAATTAGATCCTTAAAACTCACTGAAGTACAATTATAACAATGTTTTAAAATACTATAATATTTAGCGAAAAAAATGATTAAAAGTTTTGTTTAAAAATACTATTACAAAAAAGTTAATAAAACTGTTATAAGTTTTTGGAGTAAAAAGAACAAAAATATTTTTAATTGACTATACTAATTCACATATCTAATCAAATAAAAAATTTATAAATTAAAGCGAGCGCAATACTAATGTTCATTATTGTTTTAATTTTATTACAGCATTATAAGTTTTTTTTAAAAAATTGGTTTTCAATCGTTTTAAATAAATCTAACTCTTGAATGTCCTATATTTGTTCTAAAGTTTAAATGAATAATCCAAACTTGAAAAGGTTTAGTTGTGAAAAACTATTTCAAATTCTCTTTCATCTCAAATGATTTTATCCAGGATTACTAACAAATGATAGTATTTCGTTCGAAAAAAACTAAAACTAAACTTAAACAGTTTTAGATAAAAATTTTATAGTCGTTTTTATTGAATTGATTTATAAAAATTTAGTAGTTTTTTCGTTTCCAACAGAATTTACAGTAAAAATTTAAAATCATATCAATTTTAAATTTTATTATTTATTTACAATCATCAAATTTTAAATTTTTGTTTTATAGGTCAAATTTTTGTTACATTACATATTTTCCATTTACTTTTGAATTTCCTTAAGCAATTTTGATTTTTAAACTCACATTTTTTTAAAGAGGACCAAGTGTTTAACAATAAAAAAAGAATATCATAATTATAAGGTACTCATAAGTTAAAGTATAACTCTATGGTATTTACAAGTAACATAGGTTATTTTATATTATTTTAGTTTCTAAGTTACTAATTATACATAATTAATGATAAAACCTAAAATTAAACAATTTATTTCATTTTAAAAACTTAATTTCAACAATATTGATGTGTTAACAGTTTTATTACAGTGAAATAAAAATCATCAACGAAAATCCTCTAAATCTATTTAAATAAAATGAAATCCATCCAAAATTTTTGAAATGTTAAAAAAGTTGATAAATTAATAAACTTCAAAACAAAGTTTTGATAATTTTTAAATTTTTGGCAATAAATATTGGCATCAAAACTAATTTAAGCTAAAAATGTGGAGTTTGATATAATAAAGAATTATGTCTTGACTTTTATCGAGTTTGCCTTAACAACTTCAATCAATTCATTATTATTCTAATTGTTACCAGTTTAAGGTTTATTTGTTTAATACAAAAAATATATTCATTTAAGTGAATGTTTTTCCATAAAATGTTTACGAAAATTTTTAGATCCTTTTTTAAAAATTTAATCAATGGTTTTACTTAACTTTAAAGCTTAAATAAAATTATAAAATGTTAATTCTATTTGAACTTTTCGTTTTTGTTTAAAAAAATGCATTTGAACTAAATTATTTTTTTTAAATTGAAAGACTTTTTTACAAATTTACTGAAAACTAGATTGTTTATCTTTAACACTTCAACAGAACATCGGTATAAAAATCGTCGCAATTGCTCTTTGCGCGTTCATAACATTTTTATTATAAACGGGCATTCTTTGCAACTTTAAGTATTCCTCATTTAACATATCCTGAATATAAAAGTAATATTTCATTGCTTTATCTCTTCAGGGAAAATTAATATACCCGATAAAAGCGGATAGGGTAAATCTTCTACCCAAAATACCATAAGTGGATGACAAATCTTTTCAATGCGATTTTCATCTTTATGTTGGCGTTTGCTGCATAGTTTAAATTGGTAACGCATAGATGTGAAGTTCATAAAATGTGATGCGCAAAGCACTGTTTGAAAGCAGTAATAAATATTTATCCCATAGTACCAGGTGTGAATTAATTTTAGGTGTTACAGTAAAGTGTTAAATTTTAACACTCAATATAAATGCGCAGAAGCTTGTTGTTTTAAAGTTTTTAATTATAACTAAAGGTATTGATTAAAATTTCAAATATAATCTATGTTATATGTAAATAACTACTGCACTTGTAATAAATACTTGTTTTTATTAGAGTTATATATTTATGACAAGAACAAACTGTTTAACGTAATATTAAGCTAAATGTTCTTAAGGAATGTTTTGGCTGGATCATTAATAGATATTTAAATTTAAATAATTATGGAAATTTTCATTGTTCATTATCTGTAAAAATTATAAAGAAAATTAAATAATTTTTTTACTAATTTAATGATTTATTATTCATTGTATATTTTACAAAATATAAAGAGTTTTAAATCTTGTTTTTGATTCTATAAGAAATAACAATTCAGGGATAAAGCAATTTTTTAATAGTTTTTTAACTTGTTTTCTATACTGACAATTTATATAACAGAAAAAATGCGCTCACTTTGACATTTAATCTATTGTTGGTTTTTATTAGTGATTTCTATAGTTAAACCAAACAAAACTTTTAATTATTATTGTTTTGATAAAAATTTTTATGTACTTTAAAAATTGTTATCAATAGTACTTCAGTGAGTGGTAAGGTTATTTTTATTCATTCATAGTTTAGCTGTCGACGAGGTAACATCAAAATTGTGTTATAGATACAAAAGAGTGTTTTGACGTGTTTTAGTATAATTATTAAGACGCGTGACACCAAAACATACTCATATTTGTCCCGATTTTGTATCAGTTTTGACCAGTTTTTCCTCATTTTTAGTCATTTTAGAACCAATTCGCCCTTATTTAAGCCAACTTTATCCCATTTTAAGTCATTTTAGCCCAGATTAAAGCCCAGATTTGCCCATAATTAAGCCATTTTTGGCACATTTTTACACAGTTTTGGCTCATTTTTGACCCAACTATGTTGATTTTTGCCTTATTTTTGTGATCTTAAAAATGGCTACAGACACAGTCACACGAAGTCAAAGTGAGCTAAAAAGTTAAAATTTATAAATCAAGTAAACGTTTGAGGTATTATTGTTTAAACGAATTTCAATTTATTTATTTTGTTTATACTTGGTAAAATAATGATACACAGCTATAACAATATTTTTAATATTTTTGTGTCGAAAAATCCAAAAAAAACAATGCCAATGTATATAATTAATTTTTACAATAAACAAAAACGACACATTCATAGAGAGCTCACTTTTATTCTTATAATCCATTTTGTTCTTTTAAATTTTATTCATAAAAGTAAATCATGATAGTCTTCACTGATAAATTAATTGATTTAAATTGTTTACTGTATTAGGTTAGCTTTGATAAATTAATCTCCGATTAAGAAACAAATAATATTCATTAATAATAAAAAAACAGTTTGTAAAATTTAAATATTTTTAATGATTATTTAGACAGCTATTTCCTAATTGTAATCAAGTTGAAAACACAATTTTTTTGTGATAGAAGAAAGATTCAAATGGATGTACATCAATATATAATACTTTCCTTCAATTGAAACGAAAGCTATAGTTTCTGTTATATCAATGTAGTTCCATAATGTTTCATAAGTTAGAATGTTATTATTTTCATCAATTTCAATCATGTTAGCAAAAATGAATTCTTCAACAGTTTTCTTTTGGTCAACCCTTTTACTCAACTTGGTTTTCTTCAACTAATAAAGATTCTTCTATGCTAAAACTATTCAGTTCCTTTAATTCTCTATTGTATAGTTCCAATACAACTCATCAGAACATATCGATTTTTTTGTATAATGGTGTGATAAATAAATATATTAATGCTTTGTATCAAACTGCTTGACGAACCGTTTCATATATGTAGTGACTCTGATAACATAGTTTTTTCAACTTCTGTTGGACAGTAAATGTATAATCAAAAGTGGATGGCAATGAACTAAAATAAGTATTAACAGAAAATGGAACGTTTACTACATTATCTTGAATTCCAAATTGTTTATCATGTTTATTTAGTTCTCTTATCTGCATGGAAATCTTGACGAAACTAATCGAACTTCGGCTTCTGTTGTTTTGTAATTCGTTTGGTATAAAAAGAAAGAACAAAACATTCGCTTTTGACAGTGTTGGAATTTTTCAATGGTTTTTATCCCTATAACAAATAATAAAAAGTTTTATTTTTCACTGTTGAGGTCTATTTAATTTTCTAAAAACTCTTTGCTTATCCTATTTGATATAAAAGTTTTTACGTGATTTATCCTTATTGATGCAAGAAAAAATAATCCATAGCATGAATTACAAAAATTTGTTGGTCCATTTTTTGTAGTTTTTGTAAAGATCGCATAAGTCGTTATAAGTTAAATAAACGTTCATTTCACATCGAACCAATTTTCTTGATATCTTATCTTCTTTTTCTTCACGAAGACGTTTAATATCAGATCTAATTCTTCTATGGGAATATTAATCTTATTTCTCAAATTCTGATTTATCTTCATAAAGTATAGCATTATTATGCCTTTCAATATCTCGTTTTAGTTCAATGATACGTCTTTCATTATCTAATCTAGCAGTTTTATCTAAATTTGTATTTCGCATCTGTTCTAATAAACGTCTTTCTTCGTCAATCCTTGCAATTTGGTGAGCTGCATTATCACGGTGTCTTTCTTTAATTCTTATCTCATTACTGAGCCTAGAAATTCTGCGCGAACATGATTTGCATTGTTGTTCTAATATACGTCTTTCATCGTCATTTTTAGAATTTTTGTGAGATTGAATATCTCGTTCTCGTACTATAATTCGCCGCTTTGAACTAGGTCTTTCAATTTTATGTAAATATGAATTTCGTTGTTGTTCAATGGAACAATTAGAAACATTACTTCTTGATATTTTGTGTCCATTGAATGAGTCTCTATGACTCGTTTTTTTCTGATCGGCGCCACAAAAAATTACTTTTTTTCAATTGTTAGCTTTCTATTTCGTTTACTTCTTCTTGAATTCAGGTTTTATTCTAGTTTTTCTCATTCTTTCTTTATCTTTGATTCTAATTAACTCACCCGTCGATTTATCACTTTGTTCCATTTTAAGTATTAAAAGTAATTAAAAACAAGAATGCGCATTAGTAATGCGCTCACTTTGATTATTAAACATAGCTAAATATTTCAATATGTGCAATAGTTGTTTGATTTAAAAGCTTTTAACACGATGAAAATCTACATTGTCTTCCTTTCATTTTGATATACAATCGGTGCACATTCCCTTATCACCGCAATTTGTTTTCTACAAAAACGATAGTATACGTACGGATAGCATACGGTTTTATACTAAATATTACGCCAAATAATTTCATCAGATTAGACTTTATTTATTTTTGGTATACATTTCCACTTATAATAGGTGCACAACATACATGGAATTCAAATATGGATAGCATACCGTTCTATACAAAATCTTACGCCAAATAATTTCATCGGATTAGATTTTATTTATTTTTGGTATACATTTGCACTTATAATAGGTGCACAACATACATGAAAATCAATGATGGATAGCATGCCGTTCTATACGAAATCTTACGCCAAATAATTTCATCAGATTAGATTTTATTTATTTTTGGTATACATTTGCACTTA
>JAQIXJ010000245.1:0-43411 GCA_034700185.1 Phthiracarus laevigatus
ATATTAAATTGTAAAATATTCGTTAGAAATGTTATTATTGTTAATTTTGAAAGTTAGAGCATCTCTCCATAGGCTCCAGGCTCTCGAAAGCAGAACCTGAGCCTCGAACCTCAGGTTCAGGCTCCAAAAAGTAAGAACCTCGAACCCGAGCCTCTTTCAAAATTAAGAAACTGAGACCGGCTCCGAGCTTGAGGTTCAGGCTCAGGTTCAGGCTCCAGAGGTTCGCAGGCTCTAAGCCATCATCACTATTTTGTAATATAAATAATTTTAATAAGTGCCAAGTTTTTGATTTATTAATTTTTTCTTTAAATTGACTGCTTTTATTTTTCTTACCATTTGAACTTCCGATACTGTGCTGATACTGATTATATGCATCGTGACACCAACTTCTACCGGCGAACCTAAAATTATATGGTTAAAATCGATCGGTCAGAGATTTGCAACGGGAAAATTAATTATCAATAAAACTATTTCAAATTATTCAATTTGTAAAACAGAACCTAAAGTAAAGTACTTATACTAATCGATACGCTAATAATTATCCCATCTTTTTAGCATGCTTTTCGCAAACCTTACTCCCAGCTTATATCAAAACATGTCACAAAATACAATTCATAACTGACAAAACACTGTGGCAACTAAAATATATTCTCTTAATTATGATGGCGTCAGAAAAATTTAATCCAGCTAAAGAGTTTGTTTGCGTTCGCATGTATAACATAACAATCGTGATGTTTAAAAATAAATTTCAAAAATTTGGTCTTTCAAGCATAAACGCGCTGATAGTATTAATTTGATGGCACATTTTAGCGATTGCACTGCAGATGGTTGACAATAATACAGATGTGTTAACACAAAACGAACACCAAAAAATATATATCTCTCGTATATTTTCTAGCATTAATGGTTTTGTTAGATCATGTACGCTACAATGGCATCGTGTAATAAAATTTAATACATTAAATGTATCGATAATTGTAACCATAAAAAATTAAAAAGAGAGCATTTAAATGAAAAGTTTTACGTTTAGCATTTCAAATTCGCTTTCACTTTTGACCTTTATTTTGTAAAATATTTTTCTGTTTTGTTTATTTTCCTTAAAAATTTAATCAGATAATTATACGATTAGGCATTCAATTCCACGCGTTTGATAAAATTTAATAAAATGATTTGCAAACGAAATGTTTAGCTCCTCTCGCTTCGCGAAACACGCGAACGAATGAGTAGGTTAAAAATAAAATTCTTTATTATTAAATTAAATATTAATTAAAAATCTATTCGTCGTATACCGACTATTATTTTGACTAATGCCAAATTCGTAAGCAAATTAAAGAAGAGAGAACCGAGAGAATCCAAAATTTATTCCGATTGTTCGCGCACACATTTTCGTTAATTTCGTTGTTAGGCTTATCGAATAAATAATATATACATACATGCGATAATATCTATCTCAATATATACTATGATGCTACTTATAAAGTGGCTTTGTCACACAAATTTTCGCTCTCGCTGCTGCTGCTTCTGCTATAGTAATAATTCATTTATTGCCACTGGTACTGTCGGCTTTCCCAATACAATATATCTATTGTTACAGTATAACCTAATTAGTGTCAATCAATTTCAAATTGAGACGCATAGTAATTTGTAGATAAAGCTGCACCAGCTCTTTAATAATAGTGATGATGCGTTACACAGGTAAGGGTTGTGTTATGAATTAGAGGAGCGTTCAAAATATGAGTGTAATTATGCACACATACACACACACAAGCACAGTGTGTTTTCTAAAATTAATGGCATACCAAAGGGAGAGAGAGAATATATTTTTATTTGCAAATAAAGCTGATTATTGTAAGTGTTTTACACTGTAACTTTTTTCGTTCCAACACTAATCACACGAAAATAATACCCGAACGCAAGAATGGGAAAGACAAGCATAGATGATGATAATTGGGTCTCAAATTATTTTTGTGCGCAACCAATCGAGGATAATATTTGCTATATGCTGTAGCGGTAAAAATATTGTAGAGGAAAATGGGAATTAATACTATTGCTCCGCAGTATTGAGCCATTAATTATTGAAAAAAACAAAAACGCATAAATGGGTAACAAATGGTTAATGGATATTGGCGCTGCAAATTCATATTTATATTTACCAAACCTGATATCAGCATTTGCATTTTCTTCGTTTTCTATATTTTTTTTCGGGCAAATTCGCCACACTTTCCCCTTTTATTCAGCTCTGCTTTATCTTTTTATACTTAACTGCGTTTCATAAAAATCAATAATAACCGAATATCAGCCGTTATTCGATGCGAGAGAGCAGTGCAGAGATGATGTTTGTGCAAAAACTACATGCACTACTATTTAAATAAGAATAATCTTTTTTTTCCTTCCAAGACCTTTACTTAAAACGTGACCAACAATGCGATGCACTAATTTGAATGCACGAGAAAATATCTCGCTTTATGCTGCGTTACTTTATTGTCTGGTTATTTATAAAGGATCTTATGGTTTCTTTTTTCATGTTATACTGTGTTATAATGTCAACCAAAATTTTATTAACTTATTAATGGTAAAAATTAGCAATTATAATAACAACGAAAACTCTTATTCTTCAATTATTATTTATCTTACATATTGAATATTTATTTAATCAAAACATAATTTTGCTGCGAGTTATTCGTATTTTTTTCCAAAAAATCGATTTTTAATATTTATACATTTCTCTAGCAAATAAACTTTTTTCACTAAAAAATTCAAATACATTACTTCAGCACATGGTTCATATATTCGTACAATAATAAAATTCGAGGAAAC
This sequence comes from Phthiracarus laevigatus, assembly GCA_034700185.1. Taxonomy (NCBI): domain Eukaryota; kingdom Metazoa; phylum Arthropoda; class Arachnida; order Sarcoptiformes; family Phthiracaridae; genus Phthiracarus; species Phthiracarus laevigatus. Next base: position 2,818 of record JAQIXJ010000245.1, read on the forward strand.
TACTAGCAAATTCGTTTGAAGTTCGGGGCTTGAAATAGAGCGAATTCTGTTTAAAATGGTAAAATGACAAATCCCTTTATTAATATAAGAAATAGCTGAAATCCCTATATTAGTATAAGACTGCGAACACCTTAAACGAAAGGGCAGACAGACAGAAGGCATAGACTTTTTCTATTCAAAGTGAGCTAATAATGATCGATTATATTTTATATTTAGTGTTTAAAAATATTATTGCCTAGAAACAAATTAATTTCTAATAAAATGACCCGAACTACTTCGCATAACTTCATTTATTTAGAAAGTTTACGATTAAATATATCACATAATATAAAGAGTTTGAATTTTTGTAAACAGATGTTTTATAATTAACTCTTAGTTCTATCGCGCAATTAAACGATCAAATAAATTATGGAAGAAACAATTACTAGTCTTAACGTTAACTACCCCACTGATAATATTTTCATTTGCTTTTCTCAGTTTAATCAATTTTTATAATTTTTATTTACACTAATAAATTACACGAATTTTATATACTGAAGGTAGCTTTTAAAATACCACCGAAATTTAGCACACAAGTGGGAAATAATTTTAAATTAGATTTTAAGAAAATTGCAAAAGAACGTCATGTTTGAATGGCAGTTTTAGAAAATTGATTTAATTAATCGAAAGAGCGAGAGAGAGAGAGAGAGAGAGAGAGAGAGAGAGAGAGAGAGAGAGAGAGAGAGAGAGAATCAGTTGAACATAAAAGGGTAGGTAAAAAGGATGTGTGAAAGTAATAGAATTAATGCTTGAAATGAAAGAGACATTAATAGGAGTAAAATTAAGTAAAAGCCTGCACAAATGTGGATTGTGGTCCTGAATATAAAATCTTTAATGTGTCTCTCGGTTTATTGTGAATACGTGTCACTCAAACTATCGGGTAAAAAAAGCACCCGAGAACTGATGGCGTAAATTAGTTAGAGCTTGAAAGCCCGTCAGAATATTTGATTATTTATTTATGAAGTTACTCTCATTTTTTTAAAACGGAAAAATAAGCGCATTATTTTGCATTTTTTTTATTATCGGAAATACGATGTGTAGCGTAAATTTTAATAATATATTTTGTATAACATTTTTTTTAATTCTTGTTTTTTTCATTGGAATAAAAACGAATGTTGAGATAAACACGTCATATTCCTAGCCGTAAGCGATCGCAAAATATGTCTGTCGTGATGCTGTAAAATTGCATTCGTACTTATAAACGACACCGAATTTTTACATTCGCGATATCGTTAGCGAGAGCGCAATATAAAAAAAACGCTCTCAAGTTTGAAGAACTCTTTATAGACGACATTTATGAGACACGAAAACGAAAGCAAAAAAAAGTAGTTATAAATACACGACAAAAGAATGTCATCATAAAATAGTTATGTGTGCATGAATAATAACACTTACTTATAGAAATATCCTTAACGCGTGCATTATTAATATGTATTGATGTAACAGCACATACACACACACACACACACACACAAAATAGTTACCTATGCAACGTTTATAAATCATTCAATGACTACTACTTATTGTTTCCCTATTTATTTTGGCTAATAATGTGTGCGCTTTGCGTTATTGTTCAATTTAATTTGTATGATGGATGCGTATGCGGTAGTGAAAAATAAGGTTGGAAAATGTTTCATTTAATTAATTGGGGTAATATTTACACTGTACACCAGTAGAATAAATGTTGGATTGAAACCATAATTTTTCAAAAGTGAAACCAAAAATGAAGTTAAAAGTATTAATTTTTCAGGCATTCATTAACCAAACAGGCATTCGATAAATTTTTAATTTTGAAAGCATTTAATTATTTGCGCATACATACAGTTTCCGCTTTCAACCGTAGTGTGAATGCAAACCATAAGATTTAAAATGAAAACATCTAAATTAATGTTTTTGAAATATCAATGCACAATAAACAAATATAGTGCTACTTTGAATTAAGTCCTATATTTATGTGTCACAAAATAAAATATTTATTTTACATTAAAATTAATTTATATAAACAGTTTGTTGGTTTCAATGTTTGACTTTTAACTCTTTTCTTTTCGTTCGTTCACCAAACCAACACAAAATAGTCTAACTTTAAACGAAAATACTCTCAATGGAGACCTAACTTTTTGGAATTAATAATTAATTTATCCAATTTATAACAAATGTTTACTCAATTTAATTTCATTAGAGCTCATTGCATAGCGCTACTTATTTTTCCATTTAATAATTACTTTTAGTAATATAGAATCAAGTTTTAATGCGAGTTAAAAAAGCAAGTAATACTTTATCTTTATATATAGAAATTTTAAATGAGCTCACTATTCAGGATTAAGTCAGTCTAGCTTGGATTAAGCGCACAAAATGAATAATTGTTTATACCGTAGAATAAAGCGAACAAAGAAAAAATAATAATATAAAATAAGTACTCTTAAAGTACATCAATATTTAATATGTATATATTTTTTGTTTTTCTTTGAGAGTTAAATTTTTATGTTTAAAGTATTAGGCTTCTAAGGGTTCGCATAGTAATCCTTATTTTAGTACGAGTTTTTTTTAATAAAAGTTTAACATAAAAAATTAAGTTTAATGGCACACACACGAGAATATTCAAAACAGAAAATATTTTTGTTTTATTATTATTGCTAAGATTAAATGTGAAAGAAATTAAAGAACACAAAGAACACCGAAAAGTAGAAATATTCTAAAAGCCTAAAAAAACACTGACACGAAATTGAGTCAAAAAATTCCTATCAGAATAAAAACGACATCACTGGAGACATTAAAATATTCATTCAAATACGAAAAGTATTACATTTTTTTGAGCGCATAAAAAGTTAAATAATATAATGCACTAGAAAATCAGTTTCCAGTTAGGATTATATGCTAATTCAATGCGCGTTTGTTCTACACTGTTTAAAAATCCGGGCAAAACAAAAAATAATGCACATTTTTATATACGTATAAATGATTCATGAGTTAACGAAAATGAAAGAAGATAAAACAAAAAAATGGACAGAAATTACAAGTGTAGAACGAAATAATAATACGAGTGGTAAAGAGAATGATAAAGACTGTTATATACTGTATTTCCATTCATTATGGCTTTTTATTTTATTTTATTTTATATATTTTATAAGGTATCTTATAATTATTTATGCAACTTCATTCATAAAATTCACTAAGAAACAAAATCCAAAAAGTCATAAGGAATATGCGATAAATCTTGGGCTTTTTGATAATATCTTAAATATTCATTTTTAATTGAAAACAATTAAGTTTATTTCAATTAATTTAATTATAATTTTTATTTAATACACATTTGACAAGCTGATGGACGGACGGATTATAGCAAATCTGAGAGTTCTTCATTTTTCAGAGAAAACATAGGGCATAAAAGTGGGAAAAATGAAGAATAAGAAATATCGAAAAAAATGCAAAAAAAAACTTTAATTTATAACATGCACTTTGGTATTCAAGCTTTGCGCATATATAAATTTATATATATATATATATGTATATGTATATATAGGGTTTCCAAGTGTTCGGATACCAATATAAGTTAAATGTGTAAGCACCGCAATAGGCGAATGAAAAAAAGATGAATCGTTTGATGAAAATGCCAAACGTTGTGAGTAAGAAAAAAAATTCTTATATATATATATTTGCGAGAAACGAAATACAATCAGTAAACAGCAGCTGCGAGATCTTTATCAATAATACCTGCAAGTTGTTACTAAAGCAGTGTTATATTTAATCAGTTTTTTCAAATTTTTCAAAGAGAGCGTATAAAAATTAAAAATAAAACTATTTGATTTGCTTAGAAAATCTTATACCTTAAAAAATCACATTCTTTTGACATATTCGAAAACCATATTTATCCAAACAACATCAGAAATATCAATATATATATATAACGAAACATTGATATAAAAATTTAAAATGGCAGTTATGGCGAAGCGACTAACTTTACTATAATCTTATCTCCGCGAAAAAGTGCACTAGTTTTTGTTAGAAACGAAAAAAATGCAAGGAATGAAACAAAAGCGCAAGAGGAAGGAGTACGTAGAATGATGAGCCTAATCTCTGTTTTGACACTGCGACATCGTCTCTGAAATTGATGTTTGGCTTAAAAGTTTACGTTTGACATAACCGTCAGAAATTTCTGGAATAGAAATAGTGTTCGTATAAATATATTCGATGCATAGGCAATTAATAAACCGAACCAGGGAACGAATGCCAGTTACTTACTGTTTAAAGTGGTAAATGTATCAAAAGGAAAATTTATTATACGATTTTACAATTTTGAGTTTCGATGAACTTTAATCAATTTAATTAATTAAGCTGTCTTCAGGCTTAAGCACATACAAATTATTACCAATTAAAAATAAAATACAAAAATAATAACGAATTATAATCAAAATATTTAAAAATTCAAACATTTAGTTCTCCACGGAAAAAATATAAAAAACTTTTAAACATCATAGAAGCTGACAAAAACATTTGTATACCCAAAAAAAATTCTATCATGGCTTCTGTTCTGTATATATATATATACAGAACTGTATATTGATTGTCGTTTAACGCTATAAGTGTAATATATTATCTTGTTCGTCGTTGGAGAGGGTAAAAGCGAAATTTATCGGTTTTTCTGAATCTTTTACGTTTTTAAAACCCGAAAAAATAAAGAATATTTTTCCTACAAGATTTAATGAAAAAATAGTGGGAATTTATCGCTGGAAATGGTAAATTAGGTAAATTAAAATTGCAATTCCTTATCTACACACATATCCAGATAAATTGTGAAAAATTACTGTTTATGATGTCGGAAAACATTTTATGACGCACAGTAGATATATTAATTAATTAAATTTCGCACAATTACTTTTATTTGGCCAACAGCCAAATAAGTTTATTTTGTCTTAACCGTAGACGCAAAAACAGTGCGATAAAGGCCGTAGTCGATCGAAGAGATAAAAACCAATAACACAAACTATACAAAAAACAGAATGATAACATAGGAACAGAGCAATAGATCCGCAACAACAAGTTATGATTTGACCATTTAGGAAATCTTAAATCAGCCTACATTTTGTGACATAATCAGATATAAAAATGACAAACAAAGAACAAAAATGGTAAATCAATAATCGTTTCTAAAACTAAATTAAAAAAGTTTTTCTTACAAAAGTTGCGCACAATATTTGAATGCTGCTGGTTTGGTTCATAATTTTCATTAAAGATATGGTAAGGTTACATAAGTTAGAAAACAAACTTTATCTTTTATTAATAAAATGGAGAAAAAAGTATAGATTTTTTTGGTTGCAGAAAAAATTATAGATTTTTAGCAAAAAAAAATAATTAATTCAGTCAAAGAAAGAGTACGACTTTTGGTGACCTTTTTTTATGCTGAATTAATTATCCCCACATGGGAAAGCACATCCGGATTTCACAGAAATAAGAAAAATTGAGAGAAAATTTACTAGAAAATCCTGCGAAACAGACAGACACATACACACTACACTGTATAAGCGGGCAAAAAAATGTTTTCAGTATCAGATAATATTTATTTATTACTAACTCATTCATTCTACTGGCAACTCTTCACTCTCTGTTACACCACTGAGCGAAAGAGAGTATTAAATGAAAACGCTGAGTAAAGAATTTGACTTTCTTTTATTTTTGCCGGATTTCATCTCTCATACACGCATCAGCTTATCCCCTAAAGTATCTCAGCGCACAATTTCTCAAAGAATACAGTATAACTTATACTGTATACGCTGATACACACTAAGCTATAATGAAATAGAGTTCTAGCGATATGAAACTTTTTTCTTTCATCTCTCATAAAAATTTTTATTAAAGAACAGGACTCCTCTCTCTCTCTCTCTCTCTCTCTCTCTCTCTCTCTCTCTCTCTCTCTCTCTCTCACTCACACACTCGCTCACTCACACTCTCTTTTTTCTCCGTCGTCGTCTTCCCAATCAATTTTAGATATCACTTTACTTTTTGATATAAATATAGCTTTATCTAATCGTAATATATTGGGTGTGTTTCGCGAACACGTGACACACATATACACAAAACAAAATCTAATATTAAATTAATCGTACGCATAATACATGCTTCAGTAAGAGTACATAAAAGATTAAAATTTAATTTTGCGTGATATTAATAATCTTTTAAAACCTGTCAAACGACAACGAAAAGAAATATTGATGGGTTGCTAAAAGAAAAGCTAATAATTTCGATAAACGATAAAAGCTAATATAGACTATATAGAATATCTGTATAAGTTCATAGAAATAAAAGTTTTACAATTAGCCCTTTAAAGTCTATGAATGGTTATAAATTTCAATGTGTTTGAAGATTTGTTGATATTGACTCACTCTGGCTATTGTGATATTTTTACCCTTTTGTTACTTTGTAACAAATATAAACTGTGATTATAAAATATTAAAAATGTCTGACATTGGAATCTTTAGAATTTTCAAATTCCTTTCCATTCCATTCCAAACACACCGAATCTTCAATTTTGATTTTATTTCTTTTCTTCGTTCCTTGTTCTAAATTACATATTTCAAGTTATTCAATCAAGAATTTATAATGATAGTTGATTTTTACCTCTGAAAACGTCACCTTTTTATCATATCAAACACCTAAGCTACCAAAGTGACAAAATTTATTCAATTTAAGCATAAAACAATTGAACTACTAAGTCATTTAAAATTCATTGGAATTTATCTCTTGGGTATATTTTAATTTTTGAGATAATATAGCACAATTTAAATTAATTTTTTAGATTTGCTCCTTATTTTAACATTGAAACATTGTTAACTCGATTACATAGGAATTTCGATTTCTAAAAGGTTCCGAATGTTTATTACAGTATTGCTTGCCTGACCGAACAAACTTTGTATTGTGATCGCAGCTGTTTTTTAAAATACAGAGTAGAAATACCACTCGAGGGTTTGCGCTTCGATATTTCAGTTTACTATACGCTGTTTTGATTGAAATGTGATTGACATGTCTTCTAACAATTGTGATTTGGAGCAACGTTCAAATAATATATTGGTTTTTAAAAGATTATCGATTATTAATGGTTATTTAAATTTTTTGGATACAAGCTTGAGGTAAAAAAATAAGCGCTAAATTTACTTTTTTATATATAATTTTTGATTTTGTTGGATTGCAATTAAGTTTTTAATCAAAATAAACTATCTATTACTTCATCAATAAACGAATCTTAGATATTAGTTATTCCAGAAAAGATTATTAATCAATAGTTAGCGTGATTTTTTGTTTATTTTCCTATAGCGTGCGGTTGAATATTTTTTTATGACTAAACAATAGTTCACTGTGTTCTATCATCCACTCATTGATTGTGTTTGACAATGGAATCAATCGATAAATAAAAAACAATGAAAACTTCTTACGCAAAAAATTACATGATTCTACTATAAAATCTGTTTCAAATATATAACTATTAAATTATTCAGTTTTATATATCCTCTATTATTTGTGTTTCTTAAAAAAATGATTCGAATATTTTTTTTTATTGTATAGCATCATGAGAACAAAGTATCAGGAAATGATTCTTTTGCCCATATTTTTTCTCTCAGAGAAAAAATTTTCATCTCTTGGATTCGGAGAAATACCAAATATTTCTACGTATTATAGATGCTTCTATAATACTGTAACTCTCTCCCTCTTTCTCTCTCTATCAATAAAAATAGAGAAAATATTGTGCCGAATAAGCAATACTTCAAAAAAAGTTAATCGTAATGACCATATAACGAAAAGAAAAAAACGTTAATCATTTTATTAGGAGACTACAAACTGCAGGCTGAACTGAACACCGAACAAAACATGAGTTATTTTTTCCACTATCATAAGAATTGTTTACAGCAATATACTTAACGCACGGTCATTTATTAATGAAATTCGCTCAAATCAAAATTGAAATCAATAGTTATTTTTAGAGTGCCAGAGTCAGCATAACTATAAATATAAGCCCAAACGTATATGTATATTAAAAGTCTACCGTAATAACAAATTAATTAATAGTGTTCTACTATTTATTTTTGCTTATTTATGTAAGCGTACTTATTCCATACTAATAAATAAATAATAAAGAAAACTCATTTCATTTTAGCGATGTTTATTGTTAACCATTCAAAAATGCAAGTGTATTGTAATGGCAATAACAATAATTGTTGGGCTCTTATGCCCACTGACGTCAATAAGAGTAGTTATTCTCAATAATTGATGCGTTAATAGAGTAAGTAAAATAGGAGAGAGGGATGGGAGAGAGAGAGAGAGAGAGAGAGAGAGAGAGAGAAGTAATTTAAGTGATAGAGTGCGCATAAAATTTTGTTGCTTTGCATTATGATGATGCAAAAAATAAAATAAATTGGATATTATATATATTAATAAAAAATATACTGAAATGGAAAGCGAGCGCAGAGCTGAATGACAAAACGTTTAGATAAGATGCAGTAAATAAGAGTATGCGGAGGAAGGCATGAATTTATTGAACTAATTTGAATAATACTCTAATGTACTTTCCAAGTCTCTCTCCATTTTATGAATATTTACTTAGAGGCTTAGAGATGCAAAAAAATATATTAAAAACTTAAGGTTTTATTCAGTCCCTGGTATATATAGATATTAGCGTCTAAATGTTTTTCTTACTCGATCGCAAACTCAACTCACTCACTCTCCTTTTCTTCATCTCATCTCTTAGTTCGCATCTCTCATCAAAATCACACCCTCTGGGCATCAATATTGCGGTATTTTATTCGCTCAATCCTTGTGAGTTGTGGAAAATCTCGTGTGAGCAATATATTGTATTGGAAGATATATATATATATAGAAATAGCTTATATTAATCTTGCACAACTCTCCAGTAGTTTCGCAGCGCTATCCGGAAACTGTTCTTAGTTTAAATAACTTTTTTTTGTCTGTAAAGGTTATTATCTCTTTATCTTATTCCCATTTCGTTTATATTTTTTCTGCGTTGTGCAGCTTTGACATTTAAGGAAGTGTTTGGCTATTTTTCCTTTGAGCTCAATTTATCTTTGAATGTAAATTAAAAAATTTTCGTTTCTCTTTTATGTTTTTCAATTTTTTCATTTTCTCTTTCTTTATATTCAAGAAAATGACTTTATTATTTCGTTTATTTTAAAAAAGCAATACATGTTTGTTTCGTTGTATATGTCAATCGATTAATTAAACTCCATTGAAAACTATTAAATTTCGTATCCCTAATACAAAGCAATTAATAAATTATTAATTTTGATATATCAATAATTCACTCAAAGAGGACGACTTCCAATACAACAATGAAATATTTTATTGTTATTTGGAATCAAAGGAAAAAGAAAACGAAAATTAATAGGAACAACGTCTCTTTCTCTCTATGTTTTTGATTTAGTTCTCCAGTAATAGAATATAACAGAATGCGAGTAAATGTCAAAGTTTAGCATTAATCCAAATTGCTCTTCAAATTACTTAATCATCGCTAATGACTAGGATATAATGGTTGTATAAATCGAAATTTCGCTTTCAAGTGCGCACTTCATAGCGTTGTGCATTTTTCGTTATATTATTTTAACAAAATTATTGTTTCGGAAAAATCACATCACAATTTAAAAATAAAAATTAAATAAAGTGCTTCAGCAAAACTGTTTTTTTTGTTTGCGAAAAAAATTATGCTAAAATGCATATTAAGCAATAAAAATTTGAACTAAAAAAGCTATCCTTTAATTAGTAAAAATTTGTGCACAATCTTTGCTATTTTAGTAGCAAATAATACTATTACAGTATTTTATATCTATTCGTACTTTGCTAGAGTGGTCGTAATTATCGAAAATCTTTCGCCAACAGTATTCATTTGGACTGATTTCAAAAGTTATTATGCAATAAAAATAATTCTGCATTTAAATCAATGGGAATCGTTCGATGATTTATGAAAATAATTTTCAATCGATTTTTGTTTACTCTTTCAGGAAAAACGCGACTGCAAATAATTTATATAAATCTTTCATCTCTTTTCAAAATTACGCGAGTCTATCATCCTTAAAATGGTGGCTGAAAGCTATACTGGAATTTATCCGAAACGCGAATTCCAAGAAAAGCGGTTTCGAGAGAAACAATTTTGTAACTAAAAATCTTGGAAAAATGTATAGTTTTGCCGAAAAATATGTAATAATAAAACTTTTTTAATTTTCTATCGAAATTTAAAGTGAAATATAATTTCCGCTGAAGCGATTCATTTTGCTCGTAAAATAGTTAGCCGGCGAACACATTTCAAACACTACTGTTCTGCTAAAGGAGAGAAAAAGTTACGATACATACGCATTACTTTAAATATATAAATTCTAATCTAATGTTGTATAAAATGGAATTTATATATGCTATACGGTGCGACTCATTCATATACACACTCACTTTAATCGCTCTCACTCTCTGTGCACAAAAGATATATGAGTTGAAACAATAATAGGGAGCAAACAAAATAAAAATGGTTCAGTTTTATATAAATTTATGTGTGACTGAATTACCAAACCATTTCATGCGTATTTTATGCGTTTTTGCGCTTATCTTTTAGTTTGGACTAAAAAAGGTATTCTCGCCGGATTATTACGTACGGCACTGTACTCGCGCATTATAATTCGACAAAACATCGAAATGGTGCACACATGATAAATTTTACAACTGCTGTCAGACTTAATAATAGACATTTCTAATAAAATATTTATAAAATATTTCTCCGTTTAAATGCGTGTGCGTTTGTTTCTCTCTCTGTCTGTCTCTTATCTCCCTCTCTCCCTCTCTCTCTCTTTCCTGATAACTAACCATCTCTCTCTCTCTCTCTCTCGCACACATACACAGACAGACAGACAGACAGACAGAGAGAGAGAGAGAGAGAGGGAGAGAGAGAGCCACTCATCTATTCATCTTTCTATCTGTGCTCTAATTTATATTTCTGGACATTACTAACTTTATGCCTCACGTACAAAATAATCGAGCATAATTTAAGCCTAGCCTAAATAACTTTAAGAAGGAATTGTCTGGCACAAACTCTTTTATCTCATTTTTCAGAAAAAACTAGCTTATGGATTCATTCCTGTCTATCAGTCTGTCCTTCTGTATGTTCGCAGTTTTAAATTGATAAAGAAATTTTACCGATTCTTTATATTAATATAAGGATCTTACAATCTTAGTTTAAACCTTATATATTTGTCACATAAATATGTATAAATCTACAAAAGGTGATTGCTCTATGAATGTGCCATTCTTGTGGATTATTGTAAAAAGGAAATAAAAATATTATTCTATAGATTATTAATACATTTGAATGCACGGTTTTAAAAAATAAAAAATACCCTGAGTTATCTAATTAGTTTTGGTCGGTCTAGTTGTAATGCCTACTTATTATCTCCAAGTTATTTTTATGATAATATATGATATGAAATTTATTTCTTTTGAATCATAGATAGATTGAATAAAAATTAATGCCAAAAATAACCCGACAATTATTCCGTCAATTTTTTCATCAGTGAAAATCGAAAATATTATTACTAATAGGGAAATATTTAACTGACAAAAAACATCATAATAAACTGCGCTGCAATGGAGAGCATCACATAAGCTGCCATCAAAATAAATCCGCAGCAACCATTAGATCGAAAAACGTCTTTTATGCATATATCACTAATTCCTTCCACTGTCATGTGTGTCATCGACAAATAGGTAACTAATGAATTAGGGAGATCTGTATCTTCACTAAAAACTATTAATATTACCCAAATGAAATAATGTGCGTCGTATAAAACTTATTTGTACGCGAAGAAAAACATTTTCGCATACGCACTTCGTTGCTTGTTTTTTTTTGTTTTTTTGCGTATATATACGGGAAAGTATTTTATTTACTCTGAATAAAAGTCTCACATTTGACGCATATGTACATCTCATCTCTTATTCCTTTCTTCTTGCTTTCTATTTGCTTTCTTATTTATTTTGTTACGTATCTTATGGCTTAACTGCGCTGTTGTGTCATATTTAGTTAGAAAGTTATTTCCAGAAATGCTAGATCTCTCTCTCTCTCTCTCTCTCTCTGCCTGCATAAAAGTTATCTAGAAATATTGTGCACAAATGAGTAATATCGGCATGTATAGACAAATCGGAAAATATATGATTTTTAAATATATTTTGGCATTCTACTGTATAAGATGAATAAAGTCGCTTTGCTTTCAATTTTAATTGCTATTCCGGTTAATTCAAGTATAAAAATAATTATTCCTTACACCAAAATTACATTTTCTCAATCAAAGGTATAGAATATATTATTAATAATTAGTATAAACATTAATAACAATTTCAATTTAAGGCTATCGGACAATCTAATTTTGTAAAAACACAAGAGTTAAGATAACACTATAGTCCAGACGGGCCGCAGATGAACACACAATAACAAGTTTTTTTCTTAAAAATCTTCTTTAAAGATTTAAAACTGCTATGTAAAAACATCATGAGCTTCCTAAGCTTTCCTATTATTTGTTAAAAATCTCTGTTGGAATTATTTTACATTGATATTATCGCTCTTGCAGTTTAATAAATAGTTCAAACGCATTAGTAAAAGACAGTTCGGGAAAAAAGAAGATAAAAAACGCAGTATAAAATGAAATTTTGTAGCGCAACAAAACACATAATAACAACGGCGAAAAAAATCCACCAGTACATTCTAGCTATTTACTGGTAGTTAAACATCAAAAAGTTAATGCAGTTTTTGTCCGTAATTATTAAATCGATATTTATAAGTATTCCTAATGATTAGCTATATGTCGACTGAACCGTGGCATGCATATACTGTACACATATACACACTCGCAGAACTTTTTTTGATTTTAACGCACAGTACTTTATTTTTTAAACAGAGAGTATTGTCGAGCAGAGCAAAAAAAATTAGTTCTTTCTGGTTTTTTTCTCTTCGTAACTTTTTCTTTCTGTTTGTTATATATGTGTGTCGCAATATTTTGATTGTGTGCGTTCATTTTTTCGTACACAAATAGAGTGCTTGTACTTCTATTTTTAATGGTTGATAAGCTTTTAACTTGTTTTCCATTTTTTTTTGTTCGATGTAAATATATTCTAATACTGTATTTCTTGCTTTTTTATAATATATGTGTGCGCACATCGATAAATGATTTCGAGTGCTTGAGAAACCATTTTTTACTACCCTTTCATATAAATTATTTATTTTAAACAAGCATTCGCCTTTTCTAGCGCTTGATAGTTGTTAATTTGGAATGATTTAATTTAATTTTAGTTTATTAAACTCAGTACACAAAAACAAACACAAACATCCTTTAGAAAAAGACATGCTTATCAAATCTATAAGCGATTGAAACGTTGATTAAAATTATTGTCAAATAATTGCTTTTAATTGAGTACATATATCACACTGGATTTTGGCAAATTAGACAAATTTTATTGTAAATATGATAAATAATATGAATATATTTATGTCAAGCAAAAAAGTCTCGATGGGTTGGGATTGAGGTTGATTCTAGTCATTAATCATTTATATTTAAACGTTGTTAAATAATTGGTGTACAATAAGTTTCCAGAATAAAGAAATTGTTGAGCATATTGGACGGGTATTCTATCATCAAATTTTTAGATAAAAATTCAAATTATGGGACATCGGGAAAATATTTTTTAATTTAAATGGATACCCAATAATTGCATGTAAATAAACACGTAAGAAATAAATTTTAATGTCAGTTTATTATCTGACTTTGCAAAATTCATATATATTAAGATTTGGGTTTGTCCGTCTGTCCGCGCTCTTAAATTAATTAAAGGATTTTGTTCTTTATGTTAATTAAGGGATTTTAACCGATTTCTCACGCTATTAAAAGAATTTTCTGATTAAAATAAACAATTAATGTCTCAAAATGACCATATATATGGTCAAAACTGGCATAAAAAGAGTCAAAAACTGCCACAAATTGTTTCAAAATAGTCAATTATCGTATTGAATAGGCCGAAATTCGGGTTTAAATGGGAAAATATTGCATTAAAATGGTCAAAAATCCTTCCAAATTTTAGTGGAGTGGCATTAAGCTATTATCTACCATTTTTGGTGGTAATTTAGGCTTAAAATGTTTAAAAACTAAGGTTATAAATGTCAAAAATCAGATTATACAGTAATGACAAAATATAATTCAAAACTTAAGTGGCATCTGCCACTATTGGAGGTAGTATATTATAGAACACGGTCTACTGTGATATGTGCCAATTTATAGACTGTACAACTTATTTTGGAAATTTCTAAAAAAATAATACAAAATAAGTTGGTTGGGAGCGAACGAAGTAAGCGAACGATCATAAACTAACTTAAACTAACTTTTCAATTTCAGATACTTTGACCGTATCGATCTTGTTTTTTAAATTCATTTTACGGTTAGTAAAATCATTGAAACAAAAGTGATCTTATACTAATATGTTGAAAGTTTAATTTTATTTAAAAATATAATTATATAACATTGCTTAACACATTATATGTGATTGTGTCCCAAATTTTTAGCAAATAGCCATTTTTAATAAAAATCATTCATTAGTCAAATTCATTCTTGTCTTATTGTTGGAACAATCATTTACAACAGGGAATCAGCTGTAAATATTCACTAAACTACATTTAAAAATTTTAATAAGATTAAGTTCCACTGTTGTTTAAACTATAGAAAGATATTAATTTTTATAGATAGATTCTATCAAATAATAGATATTAGATAGTTATAAAATATACTGTATAAAATCTAAAATATATAATAGACGGTCGCCATATAAATTTCAAAGCATTACATCAAAGGAAAAATTATCTCGATATTTGCGATAATTTCCTTTTTTAGACCCGACACACAACGGTTTCGGTTTGACTAGTCTATACAACAACCCCAGAAAAACGCATCATACCTTTTAATCGTTAATTTATTGACACAAAAGCGCCAATAAAACAAAATGCACGTTTAATATATGCATTTCGACAAAATACTTAAATATAATAAATCTTATGCGATTTTATTGGCCACAGATAAAATACTAAAACACACATTTTTATTGCTAATAAAACATGCCGGAAAACCCATTATTAATACAATTTCATTTTCATACCTCCATAATTAGGTCGCACACGTTTGTCGTATCCGCTGTCGAAGAATGCATTTAATATTCTGGTTATATTTACTCCGGCGTCCCTTAAAATATATTAATAAACATGTATATATAAATATATATATATATTTATATTAATGTTAATGCGATTTGTTTGTTTAATATATTAATAAAATTAATTGTTTTTAGGCTAATTACGAGCCAGATTTTTATTTTCTGGTAAAATCTATAATAATTAATGTAAGTGTATATATAATTTCGTAAATGTACAGATTTTCGGTATAATAAAAAAAATTCATTGCAACCAGCAATAGTGACACTATTCGAAGACTGAAAACCTAAAATTAAATTTCGAAATTTTTCGACAAAAAACTTCGTTTACTTTATCTTATACTTTCTCGGAAAATCCAGTATAATAGATTGGAATATAAACTCAACACGAATTAAGCTCATTTCAGAAAGAGTGAGCGAGAGAGTGAGAGAAAAGAGGCTAAAAAAGTTTCACAACTAATTCCTATTTAACATTTTATATTTATGATAATCTGATTATAGCTTTCTTTTATCTAAAAAACGAACCCGTAATAATGTCAGCTTAAATTTGTGGCTGATATACTGCTATATTTCGCAGTATTTCGCTTTAATTCCTACGCACTAAATGTATACCTAAATATAGTCTAAACTCTAAAAAAAGAAGTCGAAAATAAAAATTGAAAATAAAGAAATAGATAGAAATATAGATATAATCCTTACTTGAAAGCGCTCACAGAATTTAATTTGTCTCCGATTAGCGAGAACACAGAAATGAGCAAAATCAATACTTTGATATCATAACATGCCATATTCTGTATAACAGAAGAAGAGCACACCAGTGAAACCAAATAAACAAATACGTTTACGCATTGGAAAATTACTCTCCCAAAAAGATTATTTTAATTAATGTTACGATTAATAAAAGTCAAACTAGTTATTAATCGGTAATAATAACACAGTGAAATATATATATTGAGAGAGTCAGGGATGTAAAAAAAATATTACTTAAAATTAAAGAATTGCCGACATCTATAACAATATATAGAATAGAGCCATGTTTTTTCACTCTTCTTCATCGTTACACAGCATCATCATCACTTCACATCTTAGCGAATTTATTTACACCACCACCACACACACACACTAACGAATACGACATATAAAACGCTATATTTTAAAGTATTAGTAAATGATAGCGAAAAAAATGGCGAGAGAATACGTATTCCAGTAGCAAAACGAAACCCACCGAATATTTTTTAATTTTTGGATTCTAACAGAATATAGCGCGCGCAACAATTAAATAGGACATAGAGAAGCGGGACTTCTTCTCGTCCAACGTATTGGCGCACATTCACTCACACACACACTCGTGCACATACACACACACGCACGCACGTGCACTTTTATGGGAAATTTTTTAGCACATTTTTCTAATTATTTTTCGCACATCACATTTTCGAAAAATGTTCGCGATTAGAAATCGAACCGTGTATTTCAGTGCTTTCCATCGCCGTATGCTATTCTCTTTTTCTCTGCACAGTTAACTTTGCTGTTGTTCTGGTTGCAGCCAAAAAATCGATGGCGCAGTAGGAAAAGAAGCGATTGAAATGCTTCACAGCATCACTATTTTGTCGGTGGAGTGTGTGCACCGAATAGTAGCAGTTATGTGTGTGCGTATTCGGTACTAGAGATCCAAAATATGTTCAATTACGGTTTCCCAGCCCACCGAAAATCTATTTAATCAGATTATCTATTATAAATTATTTTCAATTTATTTTAGTACTTATCATTGTAAATTAAAAATCATTTTTTTAACTGAACAGTTTTTTAGCCTAACATTCTATACCTTTCAGTATACACACCACTTGGGAAACACTGGGTATGAAAGCCGATGTATAAATTTAATACTTAAGTTTGCAAAATTCAACGATTTAAATGATTTTAATTGAAAAATTTCTCATATTTTTCCGTTTTACTGTAGATTAAAATTATTTTGAATGCAGTGATTTCGTCGAATCAAGCGCTAATTACAAACTACACGGGTTTATTTAGAGCCAACATTAGAATAAAATAAGAAAAAGAAATTTTCCAAAAAAAACAAGTTTTTAATAAAACAAATCTCTAAGGCATTTAATGTAGAGTTCATGTTAATCTTTATTGATCGGTTTATAATTAGAGGTTTTAATAATTTTTAGGAAAAAAACGCTGCCGAACGAATTTAAATGTGAGAGTTGAGAGTTGTGTTGCTAATTATAATTTAATGAAATTTCCAGAAAACTTTTTTTTCTTCACGATAATTACTTTTTTTCAGGAACTTTAATTATGCTGACTTACTTCCAAAAGCAATACTCAGTTATAGATTGTATAAAATATTTTCTCATTATTTATTATTTGATACCATTGTTGTTTTTTTAAAGCAAATTTAGAAAATGTTTCATTCAACTGCATTCGTAAAATTATGAACATGTGTCAATTTTAAGTGAAATATTTATCCCGCTTAGCATAAAAGATTTGGGACTGTGTCGGTTCTTCAATGACTTAATGATATGATTTCAACAAAAATGTTACGAACATTGGAAAAGCTTCCTCTAATTCAATTGAAAATTGAATGTCATTTTTTGGAAATATTAATAATTAAATTAAAATATTGACACAGAAAGTAATAAATTTAAAATATCCATCCGGATTATGTGCACAAAAATAATTATGGGTGCATTTAAAACAAGTTAAAAGATATTACCAAAACTCTATTTATAACTTATTAAAGGAAAATATGACATTTTTAAATATTTTAGTTTATTGGCTTATTTTTCACTCAAAATAAAGAAGTTGATGACATATGAATTTGAAGCTTTTATTGAACTTGTTTTCTTGACAAAAAAAACTAGCTTAAATTAGTTTTTGACATTTTATTCCACTTTCATTCGTTTCAAAATCCAACAAAATTAACAAATTGTTTTTCTCCTATACAATGTTGATTTTATTGAACCCTATTAAACTCAAATATGATATAAAAACATAGCTAATTATGTCAATATATTGCTTAAAACTATGAAAATATGCATATAATTTTGAAACTTCCAAAATGTGCATGCAAAGAAAAAACCAAGTTTTGTGCATTCTTTAGCATTTATATAAAAATGCGTTTATACGGATCCTGGTAATAAGCATAGTTTACATATTATTATCGTCTAAAGCTTTCGGAATTAATATTTTATGAATTAAATAACTTATTATAAATAAATTTAAACTAAGTCAAAGTTCTGAACATTCCGAAATAATGTTATCTTTAAAAACTTCCGAAAATTTCAAAATATTTTACGAAAAATACAATTAAGTGAAAAACTGTTGTTGAAATTTAATGAGTTTTAAGAAAGAACGTTTTACATGCATTTTTAGGTAAAAGTAAGGTTTTTTTAATTAAAAATTTTATCCAAAAGATTAACAAATTGTCAAAATCCAATAATTTTAACACCCCAAACTTTTTTGGACGATCATAAAGTAAATCAAGTCAAGAAAGTTTAATCGAATTTTAAAATTATTTTGTTTCAAAAAAGTTTCCGAAAATGTGTCCGAAAAAAGACGATTTTTGTCTAATTCGTGACAGAAATTTTGATGTTTTAGTTCCGAAAATTCAAGGCTCTGGTAATAAGTAACCGCTCGTACATACTATTATTTCTAATGACTTAAAAATGTTCTCAAAATGAATTTACAAAATACTATGTTATTTTAATTTCTAAAAATTAAGTGAAAAATCAAAAATCTTGAGTAAACAAATGTATCATAGTGGGAAAAATTTTAAAACAAAGGCCATTTTAGCTCCAGAAGTAAAACTACAAAATACGATGTAGATTAACTGATGCTACGGGTATAAAACAATTTTTATCGCAATAATGGGTTATATCTAATACTCCTTAAATGTGATTTCCAATGGATTTATTTTGCTATTAGTACAAAATGGATTGGTTGGGTGATTTTGAATGGTCGGTTCAAAGAATTTAAGTTTCGGATAAATTTTTTTTTATAAAACCTTTTCCTAGATTATTTTATTTATTAAATTAAAGGTAAAATAAGAAAAATAGTTTTTATAAATTATTTATCAAAAAAAAGTTCAATAAAATAAAGCCTATTTCTATAGAATTTTGCTATTTTTAACCTAAACTTTAAAACAAATCAACGGCATTTCGTTATTTGTTTCGTTTGTAGAAAGAAAAATAAAGTTTTATGATAAATTACATTTTTGATCGGTTTTGATTTTTCGAAAATCGATTTCTAAGGTCTATAAAGTTATAGAGACTGGCTATCTGTCTGTCTGCAAAATGATTCGCAAAAAAGTCTCCGTAAGGCTTGAGTAGAGAATTTTTGTTTATTGTAGCTTACAGTGTGTATCGTATGTATTGATACAAATTGTGCGCAGAGTTGTTCCGTGAAAGCATTATTATAGTTAGCGTTACGTCACAATTGACGTATCGCTTCATAAGCTCAACAATATATTTAGTGATCAAACTTCGTGCACCAACTATTGATATGAAACGTTGTTGCGGATAGTTTATTCATCTTGAAATAAAAATTTATAAACCAGCGTGAAATTATTAATCTATTTTCGATTAAATTGAATTTAAAAAGATTGAATTGAAAGTTGCGGAAAATGTTCGAGCATAATATTCATAATCTTTTAGCCTCTATAAAAATAACGCAAGTGATCCGCTTTCGAGCATCATTCTTATAATCGAATTGAGTCATTACCACTTTATTAATTAACTTTTTATTTACAACTGATCTATTCATGCGCTTTTTCTTTTGTTCTACAGTATAATCAATTTAGCTCATTGTAACGTTTAACTATTATAATTCTGACATAAGTCTATTACATGAACTGAATTGGATGCTCGTCTATCAGTTATTGGATGAAGAGATATTGGAACATAGGTTTGGTTAGCCATAAAACAACTACAACTGTTACACTTAACACTAGTTTACTTCAAGAATTCCAACAAAATAGCATTGATAGTTTTAATTAAAGGGAATATAAGGTACTGCGATACTGGTAAACAGTGTCCGATATTTAAATATGCAATAAACGGGCTTAACGCTATCTACCACTAAAAAAGCAAAATGATACGTATAATATTACAGCTGTAAAAATGGTTTGCAAAAATTCTTGTTTTACATTTGCATAACACTCGTGTGCGCTGCCAATTGTGACGGTTTTTAATTGATTAATATTAAATAATACGCCTAAATTAAAAACATGGTATAAAAATAAAATTTTCAACTTGTAAATGTTAAAAAATTAATCAATGAATCAAAAAAATTATTATAAAACATTAAATGTAACTAATTTGAGTAAAAGCGCGTATCTTTTTAACAGCCAACTCACGTTTTTTTATCATACACTATAAATTTATTATCCCGCGAGTAGAAAACGTGTTTATGTAAAAATAAAATATTAAAGTAACTTAAAAATAAAAGAAAGTGCGCTTTTTTGACTTTCGTTTTGTTTCACTGCCATTAACAAAAAAGCTTTTGGGAATTAAAAATATTAAACACGCGTCAAATTAAGTGTTCCTAATTTGTTTGCATGGGACGAGAGAAATATACATTTTCATGTAACACGCAAAAAATAACAACGATCCAATAAATCAAGAGGAAAATATTCGGCGACTATTTTTAAATTAATGTTTTAACCTAAACCCTATAAATTTAATTTAAAAGTTTGTTATAGCGCAATACTTTGAAGTATTGGCAAGAAAACGTATATAAATATAGTTTATAAGCTTATCTACCGACATATCTACTAAATATTAGAGTAGGCTACAATTAATTTAAAGAATAATTAAAAAAATACTCTAAACTCCACCCAATAAATGACATTCATGGTTGAATATCAAGTGAGTTAATTGTTGTAATTTTGGCTAATAATTATAATTTACTTTGATGTTATTATATAAATTCGCACATAATTGGTTTAAAAAAAATATGTTTCGCATTCAAAGACTCATCAAAAAGCAGTGAATGAATGGAATACTATATTAGTTAGAATTCAATGTGTAAATGGGTTTGGGTTATCGTTTGGTTCGGTTTGAATGTTTCATTGTTAGTAATAAAAACTAAATTATTTATTAAACATTGAAGAAACCATTTACATTTTTAGTAAAGAAATCGACTTCATTTTGGCTTTGAACATTTAGTTTAAAAGGTTAGTGGTATTGATAAAATCAAGAACGACAAGTTCTTATAGAGAACTCACTTTTCATAGGTTATAGCATAATTATGCCACAAATTTATGAATTTCTAATCCAAGATAGCAATAAGTCAAATCCCTTTATTAATATAAAAAAATAGCGGAAATCTTTTTATTAAAATAAGACTGCGAACGTACAGATGGACAGAAAGACATTGTCAAATCTATAAGCTCGACTTTTCTCTGTGAAAGTGAAATAAAAAAATATTTTGGTAATACTGACAAACTAAATGAATCGATAATAAATTTAAAAATTATTCAAGATCATTGTTTTATAAAATTTTATTAGTTGTATTGGTTTTGGCCGATAAAAGTCACCCAAATAGCACCTTTAACAGAAATAATACTTATTAGTTATGATTATTAGAGATAATTATGTTATTATGATGAAATTTTTATTCATAAAATCTCACTAATTGTGATTTTCTCAATTATAACTATTTTGTAACAATCAGCATAATATAGTCATAATTACTTATTTATGAAAGTGCGAAATGTGCTTTAACTAGCTAATTAGTATTAAAATTAGATATATATGATAATATATAAACTGATTGTTAAAAACAAATTTCGGACAAATATTTTGTATTATTGTTAACAACTAATTGGTTTCCAATATTTTTAATTTCGTTTAAGATTATCGGAACCATTTTTTTAGTAAATCTTTTTGCGATTATATGCATTAAAAATTCCTACTACTATCCGGCAATTCAGTTTTTATTAATTTGTAAATTGCATATATACCGCACGCAAACGAAATGACAATACATCTATACAGCTATAAGAAAAATATAATAAAAGGAAATATTATATATCATAGTAACAAAATTGCTTCCATTAAATTTTGTTTCTGCACACACACACTCACACATAAATACACATACACAGCCAAAAAAAATAATAAAAATAAAAAAGAGTAATTTAGGACTACTTTAAGAAAATTAAAGTCCACATCATATATACTATCGCATGCTATCTCGTGACTGATAATAAAAAACTTCAAATAACCGCAGAGCAGATTTTTGATTTTGCACTTTACTTAGTCTACAGAGTAGAAACAGTGGTGTATAAAAGATATATAGGTTTTTAAATAATTAAATTTTTTAGTTTTCTCTATACATAAAATATAACAGCATTAGAAAAATAGAACCAAAAATGTTGGGCAAAAATAAAAAAGAACTAAAAATGATAAGTTTGAGGTGTAACTGAGAATCGAATCGTACTTTATAAGAGCAATTTTTGGCTCTGGGCTGTAGATTGTATCGATTTGATTTGTATGTCATTTATCATTAATATATTTATCAAAATGAAATCGTTTTATTTATTTTTTTTTTCATTTGAGAATGAAAGTTAAATAAAAGTATACCAACCGATTTATTATTTATATGTTTACAGAAAAAATATAACCGATTTTTTTCCCCTTAAGTAAATCATATATTCCTAGAGTGTACCAATATATTTGCGTATGCGAGCAATCGCTCACTCGCAAGTGCTATTGATTCAACTAATGAACAAAAATAATAAATTTAACTTTGATTGTCAGGATACTTACAGTTGAATTCCAATTTAATCTACAACTCTCCGCGAATACCCAGCACTACAATAAACCCTAATTTCTCATTACGGCGTAAAACTTTTCACTCAACCGAACCCACAAATTCTTTCCTTGAGCTGAGCGTTCGCGTCATTTATTCTATAGATATTTATGTTCTACTTTGCCATTCTTTGCATTAAATTAAGAATTATGGTCGCTTTTTGCTTCTGCTCTTAGTCATTGTATTACAGACCATAAGCGAGTTAAACCGTTATACGAATCCCAACAAATTTGATTTGGCAAAAATTTTGTTCAATAATAAATATATTCGGAGCAAACAAACATCTTACTGGCGAATCTAAGAAATAAGGAAGAAACAAGAACGATCATTCAAATATCGTTCACTTTGATTCGAATTTCCTTTTAGCTCAATAGACAAGTCAATGCTAAGTGGATTAGAATTTAATGGAATTTATATTATCAAAATATTAATTATATTGTTGCCAAACATTTTTCTAATTGAAGTTTAAACAAACAAAACTTTGATTTGCTATTGTTTAATGAAAAATTTTAAGGGTTGTAAAACATTGTTATGACTAGTACTTAAGTGAATGTTTTGAAAATTTAGATTTAGTCTGTGTTCATCTGGTATGCAATGGACATCAAATCTGTTCAAATTTTGTTTCCACAAATAAGCGCTTATCTCAACTATAGTTTCGTGATTTTAGTTTATTCAATGAGACGAGTAACACAAAAATTTACCCAATTTCGCCCTATTTTGTCATTTTTGTCATTTTAGAATTAATTTTGGTCATTTTTTATATCGATAAATCCTTTTATTAAGATTAGAATTTCTTTATTAATAGTCGTGTATATAGACGGAGGATAGACAGATAGAACGTGTCTACTGACCGACAGACGGGAGGACTAGTCAAATCCAATAGGTGACTTTTTTAAAATAGGCTACAAAACTAAAAATAGAGGAAAAAACCTAAATGATAATTTGTAGTTGTTGTGTTATCTGCAATTATGAAATAAGGGTAGTCTAAGATTTATTTAATAACATAATTAGTTTCAGAAAATGGGATACTTCTGAAGTTTATATTGTTTACAGAGAAAATTTGTTTTACGACCTTTGTTGGTACGTAATACGTTAACCATATTAAATAGATAGTATAATATTTTAGCTAGTTGTGCAAAAAAACGCATAATCTCTCAGTTAATAAATTTTTTTAAGCATTGTTAAAAACAAACGAATGCTTTACTATGGAATAATGGGAAAATGAAACTGTGGATAAACAAAATTTAAATACTAACTTAAAAGAATAGTCGATCGCGCATGCATTGAGAAATAAAATAACTTTATTCTCTATTATAAACAGTGTATATATATAAGTTATATATATTTTACTGTTATTCGTACGAAAATCCATAAAAGAATATATTCCGCACACTTAAACTTGCTTTAAACGTGTGGGCGATCGCATTGCGCAATACATTTGCTACGACCAACACTCACTTCCCAAGAGATCTTTTCTTATGTGTGTGTGTATGCACTTAAACCGTGTTTGCGAGTGCATAGAAAAATTTATACTCGCGCCTCATCATTGATTCTATAGACCCCATTGAAAAAGCAAAACTAAAAACCCAACGACTAAGAAAGAGAAAAAAGTTTTTTGTATTATTATATTAGAAGTGTAGTAAAGTGAAGTAAGATTCTTAAAGCGTCAAATCCCTATAGAATTAAAGAAAAATGTTCGATGCTTTTGGGGAATGAATGTACGATAACAAAAATTATTTTTTATTATTTGACCCAATTATTTGTAGCCAATTATTTTGAGTGGTAATTAAGGGGTGTATATGATGACAGAACACTTATTTTTTCGATATGATAATTGAAACTATCCTATTATACTGTATAACGGGTAAAATAATATATTTTCTCCAAATTTATATAAACCAGTTTTTTTCTCTTCGCTACAAAAATCATATGAAATGGACCTTTTTTCCAAAAAAAGAAGACGTGTCTGTTGGATATTTTACTGAGTAGAAGTTAGTTTATAAGTTATTACTAATTACTTTTATTTTGTTAACACTATTAGTCTTCCACTTATGAGGAGAGATCGGGCGACGATCACACAATCTCTCTCTCTCTCTCTCTCTCTCTCTCTCTCTCTCTCTCTCTCTCTCTCTCTCTCTGCGGTACAATCACTGCACAGTTAGTGTTAGTGCTACGCAAAACAAGTGATGCGAACCACAATAACTTATTTTTTTCTTGCTTCACTCGAACTCCTGAGACATACGACTATAATAATGCATTTACAGGCAAACACACACACAAACGAAATATGTGTGCTTCCACATCAGTCACTGCACACACACACAGCCTCTTCAAGTCACATTGCGAGCTAAAAACTTTTTTCTTCTTCGTTTCTCGTCGTTTGTTTTTCACTACTGGTTTGCTTCACTTACATTAAGTCTTATTTATTCTCCGACATAAGACGAACTCTCCGAAGTTAAGACTCTTGATATATAGAAGATATAAGAGATATACGAAATAAGGGGGGATAGAGATATGTGTGGCGACCAAAATAAGCAAACAATTTGACTAATGCTATATGTTTGATGCGAACCCATCGAAGAAATAAAGGTTTTACGTTTTATCAGATACATTTTCCGTCGTAACCGTAATGTGCGCTCTCTTCCTAATTAGTTATCTGATACCTCTATTTTCTTTTTGTCTCCATCAGTTCGATAGCATTTTTTCCCGTAAGCCTAGTTTTTTATCTGGATTTGCAGAGATGTTAAGCGTTTAGATGGGAGACTGAAAACACAACCGAAATACTTAGTGCGATAAATTTAATGATTTTTATTTCATTTATTAAGCTTACTGTCTTAGCTGTTAGTGTAAACGGTTAAGTCAAATCGAGATATTTTTTTCATATAGCATTTGCTGGGCTAATCTTATATATATATATTCTATTTTTTCCAGTATAATAAATTTAAATAAATGTATACCAGATTAAAACGTAAAGCGCGTAAATAAAGATTAATTTTGGCTTAACTACGGAATAGATAACTTATCTTTTTTAATAATTGCGTTAAATAAAAACTTAGCGACAATAAATAACATACTAAAGTGACACAGAGATTATGATTGTCAAAATGAAATATTTATTTTTAAGACCAACAGATTTTTTTTCTCTACGGAAAAGTCATCGAAAGTTTATGTGCTTAAAATAAATTGTCTTTATAAGGAAAAATTTTATTTGTGTTTTTTTCATAATTTTTTTATTAAATTTGCAATAACTTTAAGAGAATAAGCCTTGTATATCTAACATCCTTTAAGCTCAAAAATCCTTAAGCCTTAAATGAATAAAAAATATTTTTAAGAACAAACAATATTTTTGTACATCCATCATGAATAAACTTGAGGACAACACCTGATTTGTTTCATTTAATTTTTTTATAATAACGGAATAAACTCAATATGAGTGAAATTATATTGTAATACTAAAACTAGTCAACACTTTCAAATAAACCTTTCTAGAATTATGAGTTTATTTTCTTAATTAGCAATGACTCAAACCAATCATTACGATTATCAAACTCAGTTTATAATAAATTCAAGATTAAAATGAACACTTGAAAAGCTAGGATTAATGGATCGTAGCAAAAATTGATTCTGTTAGTTTCAGTTCGGAAACGCAAAGGAAAATAAAAATAGCATGAAATAAGTCAAAGCGATTGGCATTTCGAGTCTCTTAACTTAATTTTCTCTTTTCGCCTAATTTTAGTCCCAATACGCCGACATCACTTGCAACGAGAAAAAAAATTAAAAAAATTTCTTCGTTTCAGTATTTTGTTTCTTTTTTCGTTGTCTAAAATATAAAATAAGTAAACAATAAAAAAAAGGTAACAAAAGAAAAGTCAATACCGCACGGGAACATGAATTTATTCGTTTGCTCTCTCGCTGTGAGTCCAAAAAATTTATCATCAATTACTATTGAACCACGTTTTCGAGATTTTCTGTTTTAACTGCACCCCTAAACTACAACGAACGCAATATTGCTTTGACAAACAAAAGGAACATTAAAAAATATTAGCCAAGTTTATGGACGCACGCACACAACAACGCACAGACCATTTAATTTGATTAAAATAAAATAATGGAATAAAAATCGGGCAAAACAGTTATACATATAGAGATTTTCGGGTTAAATATATCCACACTCGAGGAAATTGAACGCAATTTGTATTCAAACGCGCTTAAGCTATTTTATTTTAAATAACAATTTCCGTTTTTTAGAAAGAGCCGATTTTAAAGCTTTTTTTATTCAGTTTAGCAGTGAATATTAGATTTGGCTGCGATTGAGAGTTAAATCTATTGAAAAATTACGCATTTAAAGCAGTAAATCTGCGTTTATGAACAAAGGTACAGTACATTCTAAATATTCTTACATTGCTAAATATTAATGCGTTTTAATATAATATCAAAGTGCTTTACAGAACCTTAAAATGTCTTTTTTGTTTTACTTTGAAATAAACAATGCAGTTAATTTTTAACTCTTAACTTTACCTTATAATTCAAAGTGTTTCGAACTCCCAATAAGTGACAAGAAATTTACTAAAAAATTAAAAACATAAAATTTTTTTAAAAACTATGCCTCATGTTTTCAAGCAAGCTTAATGGCATTATCTGAATTTCTAAATCAATTTTTAAAACGACCTCTGTATATCGTACAGTTTGCTATGCGGACATCATTCGCTTAGTAAACGAAATGTCATGGTCATGGATCTAACTTAATCAACACTTCTTCCGTTATGTGAAATAACAAAAGAGATTTTTTTTCGCAATGTGTACGCATTGATGCGCTCGTGTTGTTAAATATGAATTAGAGGTCGTAATAGGATTTTAGCTGAACATTTAACTACTATTTTATTTGGCAAAATAATGAGGAAAAAAGTCTTTTATAATCTCTATGTCAAGTAAAAATGTGAACACCATATCATTCCATCAAATGTTGAACTTAGTCGACATATTTTTCGTTGACGCGAATACAGGATCAGAACAGAAAAACTCAAAATTTTCTTGTGAAGAATGATATGTGCGAACATTATTTTTCTTTTTGTGGCGTTTAGTTGCGTTTCTCGTTTCTTATCGCTACCAGTGGTAAGTAAATTTGGAAGTTTATTTAATAAATTGATAATAAAATCAAAAATATATTATATATTGCGAAATGATAAAAAAGACTAGAATGAGAATATGCGTTCAGTCGAGTGATCCAAGTCGGCTACAGAGCCAGTGTGTTTACTGCAACAATCGCTGGTTTAAGCCAACAATAAGATCATGTACTGGAAGTGTAAGCTATCTTTTAAATTATTATCAGAAAACCTAACTAATATTGATGAGAGAAAGCTCAAGCTCAGAGTCGAGTTCGCTTAAGCTCAAATAAAAAATTATGTTTAATAATAAAGCTCGAAGCTCATTATCTTATGAGTAAGGATACGAGAATAGTTAGAAAAAAGGATGCAAAATAGTTAAGTATTAGTTAGAAATAATCGGTCAAATAGTTAGAAAAAAAGTTAGAAAAAATCTATCGATTTTACTTCAGAAATTTTCAAAAACTGTATGTCATGCAAAAACTAAACGGATTTAAACGGCAATATTTTGTGCCTAAAACATATTTCGAAAATTTTTTAAAGTATTTTTTAAATGAAACCCCGAAAACATAACCTTCCCACAACTTATCTGATTTAAGCGACAGTTTTTTTCCATTCTACTCCATTTTGTCAAATTTTACAAATATTTTGCATTAGTTAAAAATAAAATAAAATAGTTAGAATAGTTAGATAAAAATAAGTTATAGTTATTAGTTATCAATATGTTTCTGAATGATTTTTAAGAATAGTTAATTAACTATTTTCGCATCCTTACTTATGAACTTAGATTTGTAAGCTCAAGCTTAAACCAACGAACTTAAACTTGTGTTAGTAATAAATAGACAAACATTTACCATAAAATGTTTCAAATTTATATTATTGTTGCATACATAAATGAAATAGTTTTGATTTTGAAAAACAATAAAAATAATTGAGCCTAATTTCAAATTTTTGTGTTAAATTAAGTGAGCTTTTACTATTAGATTTATAAAAAATTTTGTAACCTTTAAGCTCATAGCCAAGTGAAAACTCATTCTTATATAAGTATGCTTAAGATCAGAATTTCATTTTTTAAGCTCAGCCCAATTTCTTCCAGTTTTGCGCTTAAACTCAGCTTATGGAAAATGAGCTTTCTCTCATAACTAATAACCAAACTTGATTAATATGCAGCCATATCTTCCGGCAACGTTGAGCGTTGAAGAGGCATTTTGCATGGTTAAAAACTGTCGAAACGTATGAATTAATTCGATTAACTAACAAAAACCTAACAGATGTAATTTTCAAATTTTAAGCAAATGCCAAGTATGAAACCAGAACCTTATTGGAACACAAACACGATTCAAGCGTCGCCATCGGCCGTGAACGCGGTTAATGGTGACGACGATTACTCGGAATCAGAGGCATTATATGCAGAAGGAAATAATGGCAGCGTTGGAACTGTTGGCAATGTTGGATTTATGGGCGCAAGTGTTGGCGCTAATGGTGTAAAACGACGCCCACCCGCGTCTATCACTGTTGGACAACCGCAGCGACCACATAATTCATTAAGTACTGGCTATATAGATGGATAACTATTTGACTGAGTGACTATACTCTTAGACATAAAAATGATGCTTATTTTTATGTTTGTGCATATAGTGAGACCGTTTCCTTTTTTCGGCAAACGGAGCGTGGATTATGCGGAGAGGAGTGGCGCGAAAGGAGACACGTTCGAGCAAATCAACATCACTTACACCGCTAAAACATATTAATTTCAAAAAATAATAATTTATTAAAAAAATATGCTTTTTAGAATAGTATTTTTTGAACTCGAATTTGTTGTATTTTTTTTAATTCATCTAATTTTCCCGAAATGATTAAATCTGTGGGTAACTAATGGAACTGTGGAACCGAAAAATAATTGATGCATTTTTAATATTTCCCCAATTTTTTTGTTGTTGAAATTATCTTTATTTTCGTTCAATAGCTTTTACGCATTGGTCATCATCTATAATAATTAGGCTGTGATACATACCCATAGAAAATACAGCTAATGATGTAATACTATATCTGATCCATTAGAAAATGAAAATACCGTACTCTCACACAAAAACCCACTATGATTATTATGTAATATATGTATTAAGTTAAGTAAAGAAAAATTATTCATATCAACCCACGCAAGAAATCTGTCTCGATTTTTTCGCAAAAAATGATTAAACATATATGATTTTTTTCCTCATTTTCCTTGTCGTCAAGAAATCCAAAAGAAGTGCAAAATATAATAATGGAGTAAATTTTATTAAATTTATTCTCGAATTTTTTTTGATATGTTATTCGTTTTTTTGATATGCTAATTAAATTAGTATGTAAATTATGTATCAGATGCTTAATATAATATTAAAATAAAATATACTGGAGCATATCACCAGATATAACGGAAATATTAGGAATTTTAATCGAATGTTTGCCGCTTAGTTATAGTCACAAAAAAAGTTTTTACACAAACAAGTACGAATTTTATTTAATAAACATTTTTTATTTGATAGCACTGTTGACAGAAGTTCAGAAATAAATAAAATATATTACAATTATAACATGCATATTAAATAACAATAAGTGTATGTACATTACTGACTGACTATTAGAATAGATTCAGCGTTTGAATATATAGATAGTATTTATTAGCGCAATCCGGGCTCTATTGGTGATGCTATTGAATCGCTGTTAAACTATAATACGAATGTTAAAATTAAATTCATTAAAAATATTGTTCACTCTTTTTTTGTTTCAAAATTTCACTTAATTGAGAAATTATGACAAACTCTTGAGCTATTCAATGTTAAATCATAGTCTTAAGTTGAATTTAGAAGTCATTGGAATTTAAAATTTATTTAAACCTTGTTAAATTTTGTTTTAAAAAGTAATATTATTATTTTAATTGAATTTCAATATAATAGAGCTATAAATATAATTTTAATTTGTGATAAATAGTGATTTATTTGGAAAACATTGTAAAATACTTGTATAGTTAACCGATTAACTTTTTAGTCTGTTTTATTAGTGAAAAGTATGAACTTTTTGGATTAGTAATCCTAATAAATGGAGATTTACTCTAAAGTATAGTGCAAACATTCAAAATAGAGATTTTCTTTCAAAAGCAAAATCGATTTTTCCGAAAATTTGAGATTGACCTTATCTGTGGTCATTGTTGAATCGCTTTAAATATTTGCCCTTTAAAATCATCCTTTCAATTCTCATTTACACATACACATGCACACACAGACGCTTATTCTTCCAGTAATATCAGCAGTATTCATATTCTTAAATAAAATGGTTCTATCAATCAAACTGTCACATAATACTTAAAAAGTTAGGCAAAAAAACTAAAAAATTAAAACGATTCACAGATATAAATTGATACCCTGTTGACGCGTCCAAACTTTGGTCCGCCAGTGATTGATATGTGCACATTGTTACGCATCGCCACAAAGAGACTCGTCTGCACAAAGAAATATATTACAGTTAACAACAAAAAAAAACGACGAAAGAAAAATATTCTGTAAAATATTGACTTTAGATTTTTAAGGCTTAAAGTCTAAAAAGAAAAAATTATGTTGGATTTAAGAATAAGAAGAGGGTTTGTTAACGTGTTATGGGTCTTAAAAAATTTTCAGTTAATGTACTCTTAATAGCAGCCGCGGAAAAATAGCACAAAAAAGCACTCACATTATTACGCCTCGCTTCGGCCGAAGACTTTATAAAAAATTCGAATAAAGCGACAATCATCGCAAGAACCAGACCACCAATAAGAATGCTGAAAGCGAAAGAGATAAAAAACAAAAAATCCTTTTCAATATCACACTATTCCAGTAAATTACTGAAAGCAAAAAACAAGCGAATTATAATATTCTTACTAGAAACAACCAGCCACATTGTCTAATGTTAATGCATTGTGATTAACGTCCTAATTATTATTCGCCAGTAAAATTAGGAAAATGAGTGACACAGGCACAGCGCAGCATTAAAAAAAAGCAATTTAAATAATTTCCATTAGAAAAAATCACGGTATAATTGAATTTTTTTTGTGTGTGGCTGTGTTTTTTAATGCATACTTTATTCTCTTTTGTCTTGCAT
Source organism: Phthiracarus laevigatus (assembly GCA_034700185.1). Taxonomy (NCBI): domain Eukaryota; kingdom Metazoa; phylum Arthropoda; class Arachnida; order Sarcoptiformes; family Phthiracaridae; genus Phthiracarus; species Phthiracarus laevigatus. The sequence goes on from JAQIXJ010000245.1 coordinate 35,115, forward strand.
TCAGACCTGTCGTACCACCATTTATTCTCCAGTTTCGTTAGATCCCCGTTTTCTTTCAGGAATAACACCGCTAAGTTCAAATCTTCCCTGTGATTGTTATTATTAAAAAAGTTAGAAAGAAGAAGAAACAATATTAAGCAAGATTTTTTTCTATCCAAACAATAAACAATATAATAACGTTATACTATGTTCTCTGTGTGTGGGTTTTATGCATAAACTTAATTAAATATTAATTATTAATAAGCATAGAATTAATTCGCTAAACTATGTTGGCGTATGGGAAATTGAAGAATACGAGTTAATGATAATAATGAAAATTGCTAATGAGAAAGATAGGAGGAGGCGGTTGAATATGTAATTAAGCAAAAAATATTTTTTAATTAAAACTCCATGAGGAATGTTTGACAGTTGTGTGGAAAGATTGCTTTGGTGTGTGTATTAGTGAATTTGCAAAATTATATAAAGTAGTGGTAGGGTGGAAATGTTGAAATGGATTAAAAGAGGTATGTTCAAAATGCTGATGGTCTATAGATTTGGCCGTTACTTTCTGATAATTTAAAAGTCGAGTTGTCAGCAAATTCGTTTAATTTTAAATTTTTATTAGCCTTAGGAAATTTTTAATGAATATTTTATCTGAAGAAGCATAGGCATGTCTCTTGTGAACGTATCAAAATTGAGCAACCATTTTTGAAATTTATTGTTGGTCAACTCAACCGTAGACCCAAACTCTGGTACACCCTGTATTAAAGGAATTATTCTGTGTATAAAGATTGCAGATAGAAATAGAGGAAGTGGGAATAAAGAGTTGAGAGAGAGAGAGAGAGAGAGAGAGAGAGAGAGAGAGAGAGAGAGAGAGGAGAGGAGAGAAGAGAGATTTGTGAGAATAAACCCGGAAATCAAGAGACGAGAGTTGATGTGTTTTCTGTGTCGAACAAAACATTTTTGTCTCTCTTTCTTCGCTCGTATAGATAAGAGCGAACGAAGAACTGAGACAATGGGAATAAATAAGTTACGACTGATTCTAATTTAGTTGAATCGCCAGTTCGTTAATGTTTCATTGTTGTACCAGGAAATGATTTTTAATTCACGTTACATTTGTGAACACAAAAAAGCTCAACTAAAACCGAAATCTAGTTTTTATCCCGAAACGAAAAAAAAATCAAAAATAATGGTGACCTAAATTTTAAACAAGAAAATAATACTAAAGCAAAATATGGCAGAAAAGTAACCAAACAAATGAACACCTAATTGATGAGTGGAGAGGTGTTGCCACGCCATAGCCTTTAGCGTCTAGATTTCGGCCCACTTTCAGCGTATCGCACGGTTGCCGCTCGTTAGTGTAGTCGTTCAGTGTGCTTTCGATGAGGAACGCGTACTTTCCCTTTGACTCGCGCACGCGACGTATGCCCTCTTTGTACGTGTCGACGAACACGTTCTCACGTGACTTCATGAACTCCCACATTCGCTGATAAACCGCTATTTTCGATTTCTATTTAAATTCAATAAAATAATGCGTCTCAAACATATTTCGATTTTGTGACATATTTGTTTATTTAATTAAGAATAATAGTCTGTGTGTGCGTGTGTTTATGTATTACGCGAAAAAATTCCATCGACGATGAATGCCTAAGCACGCCGTAATCTAATTCGGTTTGCTTCGCCAAATCATCAGCAGAATTAATCGGTGTGACCATTCTTTCCACCTATCAAATTGAAATTAATTAATTTTTTTTCAATGGAAATTTTTTTAAGCAAAATACATTTTAAAAAAGTCAAGTTTTTTTTTATTTTTGGATGAAAAATAAATTAATATAAAATATATTATAAAAATGCTTGCCGTTAAAAACGCAGCTAAATTTGCGGTATAAGATGAGAGCAGAATGAGCGTGAAAAACCACCAAACAGAACCGACAATACGTCCGGCGTATGATCTATTAAAACGTGGGAGTTTATTGTTTCGCAAAATGATTTGTTTGGCGCATAATTTATTTTTCTATCAATAATAATATCCCACTCTATTTAGTTTAATTAGAACTTTTTTCTTTTTGGCGAATATTTTATTTTACCAAAATATTCTCTTTGATATACAACCAGTAGCAGAAAACTGCAATATTTAGCCCTTAATAGGTATCCGGGGAAATCTCAGCTTATTTAAAGGTGCGCGAAAAATTAAACAATTTTATTGAAAATTATGATTATGTTAACTAATTTCATTAAAGACGGCCAGTAATTACAGAATGCAAGATAGAAATTTGACTTAGAAAAATATAATATTTCGTAATGGAAAAATAGATAAAAATTTAACAATTATGTTCATTCATAGTATGTTTTTTTCATAGTTTACCAATTAGTAATTTTATCACAACGTATTAAGATTAGGCCCATTATTTTCTAACTATACTCTACGATAATCTATCAAACTAATCTCACACAAAAAATTTTACTCCAAAAATATTAACGACTAATTATTATGGATCATTCGGATATAGTGGATGTGGTTGATTCAGACATAAATCCTACCTCGGGCATATATCACAGCCCTGCTGCATAATTGCACCCAAAGAAAACCAAAGCGAATTGTAGAGTGAGAAATCATTTGATACGTGGGGTCCCATAAGGGTCTCTTCGTAGCGCCACTCGTGCGGTGAGAATCGCGATACCAGAAACAGTACCACAGTCACAACGATGTACGACAGTATAACGCACACCCAAATCTCTTGGCTTAACGGGTCCATAAACGAGAAAATTCCCAGAGATTTTTTCGCCGGTTTCTTAATCATGATCGAAATTCCCAGCGACATAAACGGTTTGGTAAAATCAATCACACGCTCTCTGGCCGACGTTATTGTTAACGGAGCGATCGCCATATCAGCCTCCTTTTGAAAATGTACGCAATTTTTTTAATTATGTAAAATTGTACCAATTTATGCGTTACTTTTATTTTTGTTTTGCTAGTTTGCTATTAATCGTATAATATGTTTTTTAGTTTATTTTCCCTAATAGCGTGACTTCTTTTTAATTACAAATTAATTATTTAGTTCCCATATATAACTGATTCTATTATATCTTATTCTATGATAGCGTATTAAATTAATGTTAAAATTTTTTTAAATATTGTGGTATAATGCAATAACACGTTACATATGAAATTTAATTTGGTAAATGAGAAACAATAATTAAAAAGTTTTCCTTTAAATTTTTAATAAACTTATTACGAAATTTACTTAATAAATTACAACCCAAAACCAAATCAAAACTTATCGGCAGAACTTTCGGCTAAACAATAATTCGGAAAAGCTTTTTAGCAATTACTTAAGCGTTCGATTATTCAGTACAGTATTTACAAACACGTTCATATAAGGCTCACTTTTCTTATAAGCTCGCCGACCATACCATTCCAATCGTTACGCGCAGTGGTATCGATGCCACCATATTTGCCGTCTTTCACGATTCGCATTTCATAACTGAAACTTAAATGGTTGGATATTAGATCAGCCAAGTCTTTGCAGTAACCCTCGAATCGATCGTTGCCCTCGTTTTTCCCACCCTTTTCGTCCGCTTTCATCATTAAATACGGTTCTTCCTGCCGAAAGATATCATAATTCATTAATTTATTTATTGTGGAAATAAAAATTTATAAAAAAATATTGCGTACCAAAATACTAGTAACGATATAAGTTTTGTTATCGAAACGTGACGAATCCTGAGACACCCGGTAATATTTAGCCGGTACTGTGATTAAACCGTCAAACATTGACCATTGCGCGATCTGTCAATCGAGTATCTAATTAATTCATAGATCTGCCTTTTTTATGGTGTAAACTACTTTTAAGTTTTGCAACAAAAATGTGAGAATGAAATTATGTATTTTAATTTATCTTAGATTTCTTGCATTCACTTGCAATCACTTAAAATCTTGCAACTTATAATTATCACGGATATTGATTAATATTAATTTTTCGCGAAAATACAATAAAATTATGAGGTCTTAGGTTCGTTAATTAATTGACCATAACTTACTAATGAAAAAAGTTCTAATGATTAATTCGAACAAATAAATCACAAATAATTATTCCTATTCTGCAGAACAATCTTTAAATTAAACCGGAAAACACTGATTTATCAATCGTTTAGTGTTTTTTGGATAGTTTGCCGGAAAAATAAGTTTATGCAAATTATACCTTATAATAATTGACAAATATTAGATGTAATTTAACGATTTAACAAAATTAATTAACGAATAACAGAATACAGCATTAAGTTAAGATAAAATTCTCGCAAAAATCGATAAATTATCGAAACATATTTACGATAGGGAGGGTAAGGCGTATAATATCAAATAAAATAAGTGCGTTGTAAGACTAACTTTTGCCATTTCACTATTAACAGTCATCTCGACGATATCCACAGTGAAATTATAGCGAAAGCCGAACTCGTCAAACGCCAAACTACCTGTTAATCCCTCAATAGTTGTCTAAATAAAAAAAACAAATTCATTGAAAATTGAAACTTAATCGAGACTTTAAAGATTGGAAAACTATTAAAACATTCATTTACTTTACGTATGAGTTTCCTAATTTTGTCTCCGTGTTCCCATGGTATAATCTGCTGGCGTCGACAGTCGATACCTTTGCTGCCATTGTTATAGATTTCTCCGCGACGGAAATTGTTTCGAAAAATGTCGCTGTAGCGGCTAAACAGGCGCGAGTAAGCGTCCAATAAAACCTGAGCTCCATCGTACATAAGCGCCGCATCCGCCTATAGTAACATTAAAAATGATTATATTTCTTTGCACTAATTAAAAATGAGCGTTTGTTTTTCTAACTGATATTTGAGCTTTTGCAACGCCAGGCCATCTGAAAGGGTCTAACTTTTTCCACACATTGAAAAATTGGCGAAACTCGTTGGTCGATTGTTTCAGTATACGAAAACCGGTTATGTTGATCGCACCGAATTCGGACACCTGATCGTTCAGATAGTTGTCCATAACCAGACTGGTTAGCAAGAAATGGAAATTTCGATTGCCGAGGTATATGTCGCGAACGTGGTTAATGATGATGGCTTTGGCGGTAATCGCGTCGCACTCTAGAATCACGTATTTTCGGTCGGCCGTCGAGTTGTACTCGATTTCGCGCAGAAACGTGTGCGCGTCGCTAACGTTGGCGAAACGGCGAACCGCTCGCAGCTCTAGCGTGCGATCGTGATCCACTAACGCGAATAGGTGTTGCAGTTTTAACAGTCCTGTCAACCAGAATTTTATTAGTAAAATGTGGTATCATTACAATGATTGCGAGAATAATTACAATACTGATTCGTAAAACAAAATAATTCCTAATAAAAAACAGTATATTAAAATAAGTTAAATATATTTTCTAATAAAAAATAATTGCAGTTTTAATTTATTAAATTAAAATAAAATGTTAACCCAAAATACAGAAGTTAAACGAATGAATCCTAACTAACTGCTTATTCCATATTACTAGTGGTTAAGGAAAAACAAAAAAAGTTAAGATGTTGTATGTCAGAATACGTTGCATGATTAAGACGAATGAAGTAAGCAAGTATAAGCGCAACAATGCGTTATATATAAAGTTTATTAATAAATATTCATCAATGTTAACACAAATATTGCTGTATATACCCTAATAGAAACGATAAAATATTTTTTTGGAACTCTGGGTTTGTTTCGATAGTTATGTTAATTAGCAACGAATAGATATAAACGAAAAACTAAATTTGAATGTTATTTTTAAAAAAATTTGTTAAGCAATTTAAATAATTGTTTTATGAATTCTAACTTCATAATCGATTACAAGACAATCGATGCAACGTTATTATGCCACCCAAAAACTTAATTACCAACAAAATAGTTATGACACTAAAACGTATGAGTAGCAAAAAAAATCAATCAGTGCGAAGTTCACACCATTGATAAGAGAAAGTACAGTGATTACTAAGAACAAAAAAGTCATTCGCCATTAGTTTGCCACCGAATGTGTGGGTTCGCTTATAATTCTGATCATAGCTTCAATAAAATGTTAACATCTCGACTATGTTTGTACGTACTGACTAATAATCAGCGTGTCTCTAATAAACTAGTTATCACTCCAAAAACTAGTGACTTATATTTGATCGAAATAGACTGTGAAGTAGTAGTAGTAGTAGTAGTAGTAGTAATAGTGATGGATAAATAAGTAAAATAATTACTTTCTTTTTGGTTGCGTACACCGAAAAATTATCAATGAAGGGATGTATGGAAAGCGAATTATTTATAAAGTATTAGACCTATAAGTTCAATTAGAGCAATAGATTGGTCCATAATTGTGCTGTGATTGTTTTACATAATCTAAAATAACAAAGAATGTAATGATTATAATTTTTATTTGATTATACAGTAATCGCATTGTATAATCGAGATGGAAACCTATTTTGGAATATCATTTTATATTTTTGTAATTTATTTTGAAAATTTTAGCTCATATTTTATATATGAGCGCAAAACTTTTATTTTTCACCGTTTTAAAATGAATTGCAAAAATACCGACTTTTACTTTTTGCTCGGAAAAAGTGAATTAAATAATATTTTTTGGATAAAATAGCGTAAGTGATAAAAAAGGAGAGAAATAAAAATTGACTTATTTTTCACACTTAAAGCTGAAAATTGTAGACAAAAAAAGCGAAAAGCCGTTTACGTGTATGTAATGTCAAAATGAAAGAAATGCGCGGAAAAATAACAGATAAAAATTTTTTTACATGAAAAAAGGGAAACGAAATTGAAATTCAGTGAAGAGTGCTCTCTTTGATAATCATTTGTGAACTGTGGCACAAAAATAAATTATTCCCATTTTGTCTAAAAAAAGTATCCATGATTCGCAATTCAATGGCAAAACCGCTAATAAAATTAATCATAGAAAGAATTTCGTAAATAAATTTAATGCAATAAACATAAGATTCTTTATGCAAATTCCATAATCAACTATCGATGCTAAAGTGTAATGCAGTCGTTTTAATTTAAGTTCTCCCAGTTTTAATCATAAAAATTATTTCTCATTGTTAATTAAAAATTTCTCATTAGTAGAGATGATAAATATTTTAATTCGCCGAATAACGATCGAGAGTTTATTACTAATAGAACTAACTTTACTTTCGTTTTCTATAGAACATTACGCAGAATGCGGTACAAAACAAATACCAAAAGCATTAACTTATTCTTTCATAAATAAAAGTATTCTTTCATTTGTTTTTCGCAAGAATGAGCTGCAAGAAAGTGAAACAAAAATTCACTTGTTTTTATTTTATATTATGGAAACACTGAAAATGATGATTACTTATATTGTAAAAGAAAATTTTGGTCGATTACATGAATATATCACATATACCATAATAACCATAATAATAATAGTAACGGTTATATGCGTTATGTGATCTCATCGCTTTTATTGCTTTATTTAAAATATTCAGAATGAAGAATATATGTAATCCCGAAATACATTAGTACTAATATTTTTTCGTAGGGAATAAATAATATAGTTATTATTAAATTGCGAAGAAAAAGCTGGGGGTTCGCTCAGCAAAAAAAAGTGAGTTTGGTAACATTTTACGCACTGGAATCATGTGGCCATAGAAAACACATCAAGAAAATTGCGATCATATGTTATAGAGTCGCTATGATCACGTACATTACGGTAAAATGAGAGTATTCAGTGCGTGTGTTTTTGAACCACAAATAAAGATATTTCCCATTTTATATCTTTTTTACGAAAATAAAGTGAATGATAAGTTATTGCTTTACGTGAGCGCTGAAGTTTTTTTTTCGTTCTGTTATTTGTTTATGAAGTCATTTTACAGCGAAAACTAGCAGTGAAAAAAATTAAATTTCAATTGGTATAAACGACTGAGTAAAATAAGCAGTCTAACGTTTTCAAACATCCATTAAACTTTTAAATCTATTGAAAAATACAAAAAAACTTGTAAAATCATTTTTTAAAAATTAAGATTAATAATAAATAACAAAGTTAGATTTTTTCTTAATTATTTTCGCTCAATGGTAAGACAAATACATTGAACGATCAAATCGATAAACTATGTTTGTCGCTGAAGGCAAAAGCGAGAGACATCTACAAAAAAAACTATTCGAGTAGATTGCATATTAATAGTGATGAAAGAAAGCTGAGCTGGAGCTGGGCTAGCTTCAGCTCGAGCTGAATTTCAGCTCACGTATTGTAACTTAAGAGCTGGAAAAATCAGCTCAGCTCAAATCAAAACAGCTCAAGCTCAGCTCAGCTTTTAGCTCAAGC
>JAQIXJ010000246.1:0-43397 GCA_034700185.1 Phthiracarus laevigatus
TAAGCCATCACTACATCTCATTATTACTCATCAAACGGCCCTTTTTAGGGCCAATTATACATTTGTGCAAAAGAATCGGAATTTTAATCTGTATTAACATATCGTTTATTTAAGACAATAAAATAGATTTATAACTTTACAATTTGCTCGTACAATAAATTCATAACTTGGAAGTAACGGTACCATTGTTGTCATTAGTATTACTGTGATGATCGTCGGAATCGTCTACGAAACCCATATTAATGGATACATTCACTTGTTTTGCGTGATTTTCGTCTGGTTTTGTTTGTTGTGTTGCTGTGCACCGAAATCTTCCTTTCGATACGGAATGATCGATATGTTGGTTGGAATGATGTGAAGACACTGATGATCCGGATTCGCTTCGCGCCACGTGTTCGCCATTCTCTGCGATCGTGAATATATCGTACGCTGGCATTCGACCCATTTCTGCGCACGTGCTTCGGTTTTGGTCCAGATTTCCTAAGAACGTGTTTGTGGGCGACGCGTAGTTTATCATATACTCCTTGTTGTCAATCCATGGCGGAAATTCTTCCTGCTTTATGGGAGACGCCGACGATTCCTCGTTTTGTTTGAAGCTATCTCTTCTCCACGGAAGCGTTGATTCGGTAACAGTGGCTGAGGTTGGCGTTGAGGGTGTGGTTGTTGTGGATGTGTTTGGATTTGTGTTTGTGTTGCGGTTAACCAGTGATTGTGCATTCGATGAGGTATTGTTTTCTGTTGATAACGTTTGAGCGATAAATATTATGCCTTCTTCTTCGGCATCCAATGTGTTGTGTTCTGCTGATCCGTACCGATCATTACTTTCGGCTTTTACTGAAATTTGGTTATAATTGGATAAATACGATGTATAATCGCTATGATATGGTCTCACTTACAAAAGTAATTATTTTGTTTTTTGTTGGCATTACTGGAAATGAATCCATTTTCTGGTGTTGTGTTTACAGACTGTACTGAACTTATGTCATTTAAGACGAATTCGTCTCTATTACTAGCTTTTCTCTGCAAATGATGCTTTCGCTTGTGATGTCTGTGCTGTTGTTGGCTAATGAGGTGTCGAATTTGCATTCGAACCTGATGTTGAAATGGTGGATGAAGTATCGTTGGTTCTGACAGATCGCTTCGACTGTAGCGGCGAACCTAAACATACATTATATACAAGTTTAATCTACAATGTATAATCATTAAACATCATATTTCACAATTTTGGATTAATAGAGTAAATTTACATATAAATTTAGGTGTCGAGCTCACGAGTCAGTTTTGCTAAACACTATCTGTTACGCATCAATCAAGTTCCGACTCCAATACAAAAACTCAATTTTGGGCTCTCTTAGATTATATGTTATAAAAAACTGACGATTAATATACGGTTTGTATTTAAAGAATACTTTTGAAATGTTTTTTTAAAAATATTTTTCATGTGCAATTTAAACGCTGGTATTATCTTTAGCCAAAATTACGTTTTAGAATATTTGGTCATAAAAACCATACAAATTAATTTTAATTTGCTCCAAATCCAATTTTTCTGCAAAACAGCAGTCGGAACGGAACTTATACTTTAATTCAGAAAAGGATTTACATATCACCAGTACATTAAAGATTATTGGCTGCAGTTGACAGCACCAGCACTCGTGAGATTAACCGGAGATTAACTTTAACATCTATCGTACAGCAGTAAATAAAATAATAATAATAATACAGTAATACCTTCTTTACAGGTTTAAACATCGCATCATTAAGTATATGATGAATTTCCGCATCCGCTAAATCCCTATGACTCGGAGAATAAGCTAGATTTCCGATGTCAAAATTAAAATTATTTCCATTGGTGTCGATAGGGATAGCACTGGAAGGCGAAATGTCAGGCACTTCTTCGTTGCAGCCAATATTAGCTAAATTAGTTTGAGTGTATGTGCGGAATAATGCCGAAAGTGATTTGTTTGTACTTAAAAGATTATTGTTATTATTGAAACTCGTGACGAAGTTTTGTTTGCTAACTATAGTAAGCGCGTCTTGAAGATTCAACTTTGAGCACGTCTCGAATATTTTGCGACCGGAATTACCCATTTCATTGCTGTCGCGCAAAAGCCATACACGAAGATATTTGTTATTAAAGTGACGAAATCTATGCGCAAAAATATTTTTTGGGAAGTTAGTCACGTGTTTCTACGTTTTAATGTATGGTAAGTACATTAGAATGCGCTTACTTATCCCGAAGTTTATAATTTCCAACCATCATTCCAGATATATCTTCTAAACCAGCCATTAAATGGTCCATTACCTTAAAGAATTGAGTGATTAAGAATTATTCAATTAGTAATTAGTACGGTATAGCAGAAAAATAACCACAAAACAAATGGGAGGCAATCAAACATACTCGTGTGTGTATTCTTTCATTCATCGATAACTCGAATTTATTAGCTCTGGGAACGTTTAAAATTTTAACCAATGCTCCAACAGTCATACCTATATTCAACAATATTTACAAATATGTGATAAACTGTCAAAAACAGTGAATCGTATTATCCAAATACCCTGAAGAAACACAGTAAAGTAGACGACAGCGATTATAGTGGTTACCATCATTTTTTGGGTTTGAATTACCTCTTCGTCGATAACTAAAATCAAGGCAAAAGCTACAGCACCTCTTAAACCCCCATAAGCCATAATAAACTGTTCGACTTTATTAAGTTTGTGAAGACGAAATCGATTGGCAAATGCAGTCAAAACTATAACACCTGTGAAAGCAGTTTTCAAAGTTATAAAGCGTTCGTTATATAAGTAGCCTAATATTAAATGTTTACCAATTGCCCGGTAAATTAAACAGAATAAGATTGTTAATACAACGAATGCCGTATTCCAGTGATGGTCATCGTTAACCGTACAAACGCCGAGAAATACAAAAATAATGGCTTCTGCAGAGTTCGCTAACATTTTCATCGCATATTTTAATGTGGTGTGAGATTTTTGGGTTATATTTTCTTCCACATAGTTTTTCATAGTAATTCCGCAAAACGTTAAGCTACGAACAAAAAAATTAAATAAACAAACAAAAAACAAAATCGCATCAGAAATATTGTAAATATTGGTGTTAGACAAACAAACAGAAATTTAATTGGGAAAAGTGTACCTCAATATTCCAGATAAGTGAAACATTTCCGCGGAGAGATAAGCTAAATATGCCATAACAAACACAAAAATTGGTTCAATTATTTTGACGTGATGGGTGAATCGGGACACAAAAGCGGCGAGAAATCCCCAGATAACGCCCATAAACGTTCCACCGAGAGATATCACAAAAAATGAGGCGAATCCGGCAAAATAATCAATTGGCAAAATGCTTTCGATTCCACCAACATATGCCATTTCAGCGTAGCCTTCAAACATATGATACAAAACCTTTTTAGAAAATTGTAAAACATTTAACACCTTTGTTCGACAAAATTTATTTGATTGCGTTAATACATACCACTGTAACGGCATCGTTGAGCAAAGACTCGCCAAAGACTTTATTCATACAAAATAATGATAATATTTATATAATAAATTAAAAATACTTTTGTGTGCCATACAATACCTAGGATATAGAGAACTTCGTTCACATGAATTTCTTCAAACACAGCTAGAACTGCAACTGGATCTACGGCTGATACTGTAGAGCTATTTTTAATTAAACGGAAATTTGTCTAATATATCAACATTTTGAAATCAAACTGAGTGCACGTTAAACATTATTCACAACTTTATTCAATTAACTTTAGGATATTTTAATAACTTGTTGATACCTATTCCGAACATTTATTTTACATTTAATTAAAGAATTCATAGTTAACCCAATAAAATTTTACAATGAAAAAAGAGGGTTCGCTATCATTTAAATTATTCAATTATTAATCAGCCTATCGATTGAGAGTAGTTTTTGAAAAAAACTCAGATTTAAAAATAGTTTACTGGTAGTTGCAAAGTTAATCAAAGTAATTAATTAAATACGTTTAATTAGCAGCAAACTTGAATCCTAATAAATGTTAAAAATGTGTAATAAAACAACGAAATTATTTAAAAAATAGAATATTCATATCGTGACCGTTTTATCACAAAAACAACTTTATAGTAAGTATTTTCTAAATTATTTTTCTCTAAATAATTAATTTGTACATTGCACTAAAAGCACTCCTATTAAAACCCATAGGAGCATAGACACGCTCAATACAAAAGCTAGTTTCTGAAAGTATGCACTGATATTTTATTTATATCCTCTTTAATACAGTATAAAAAGTTAAGATAAATGAAAATTTACATATTGTGATAATATTATGAGTAAATATTGGCATGATATTGATATATTATTATTCACTATGGTTTTCATTAATAAAAATTTTCATTAATTAAAATTTAAATTTTTATTAATGAAAACCATAGTGAATTAAAATATATGAATACCATGCCAACGTTTTACTCCTAATATTATCTCAATATGTAAATTTTCATTATCTTATTTTTAAAATTAAATTTTTATCCAGCAATAATTTATCTTTATAGTGTATAACGAACTATTTTTGTTGTTTGCTGGTAATTAAATAAAAAGTTATGAATTTGCGAAGTTGGTTGGCATTTCTTTACTTAATTCTAATTAATTTTTACATTATGCTTCTATTCTGTATATTCTTTGCATAATTTATGAAACGAACTCAAAGTAAAATTAATAAAAATATAAATTACTAACAAAAGTTATTTTATATATACTGCGTACCATAAGTTTATATTCATTTGTATAGCTGAAATTACAGAGTATTTTTAAGAAAAAATAATCTGAAAGGTTTAAATTATTATGACAAGCCATCAACAAAGTTACAAAATAAACAGTTTTGTAATATTTAACTAAATTTAAATTTCAATACGATAAGAAAATATACGAATTTCTAACTGTTAAGCCAGCAGTAAGAACTAATGCGCTTTAAATAAGTTCTTAATGTTATTTTTGGCATAAATCCAATCATATTATCTGATAAGCGTTGAATAAATTAACGAAACAAGTTGTTTCGCAATCTTTTTGAAAACTCGTGTTTTAATTAGCAAATATTAATTTGACTGCACGTGATAAACTGTTTCTGTACTTGTTTTAGTCAGTAAGCTATTTAAAGCTTACATTTTAGTGCGTTATATTTTCCAAAAGATTTTACTATTTAATCTAACCGTGCAAAAGTCATTTATACAATTTTTGATTTTATTTATTATTAAAACCAAAATTAAGTTCACATTTCGATTCGATTACAATATAATGTTGTTAAAGTTGCTATTTTATATCATTTCAAAATAGGATAGTCTTCAATATTAAGTTATGCGGGGAACTCGATAATGGAAGCTTAAGAGTAGTAGAACTTTTTATTTTGAACAAACTCTTGAAATAAGAAGATCTAGACTTATTAAAAGTTAATGTGAACAATTAGGTACTATGTATGTGTGTGTTAGAAATTACATGGTATACATTATTTATGATTTTTGGTCATTGTAAGCAAGTCTCAATCTAGAAAGTTTGATTTCAACACCAGATTGAAATTTTTGGATTTTTGATTATGATAATGTTAAAATATTGCACCTACATGTAAATGGTCGAAACTTAATACTGAAATTGAATCATATTTTTTAGATTTTCCGAATATTTTCTTAACGTTAAAATTTTCTACGATAAAATTTGTCGAATCGAATGAATTTTTAAAATTTCCAGAGAGGTTTTCACACCTCGAATTATTATAGTAGATAATTTTTAACGTGGAAACATTCGCGACTTGAATTTATTTATGACTTTGCTTACAATAAGCTAACGATGAATAATGTATATGTGCAAAAATTATACAAGTTATTGTCTAACGCATAGTACCTAATGACTCGCATTAACTTTTAATAAGTCTAGATCTTCTTATTTCAAGATTTTGTTCAAAATAAAAAGTTCTACTATGTTCCAGCATAACCCTATTTTAAAGTCTATCTATTGAGATGACAGAGAATCGCAATTTTAACCGAATTATAATTAATAACCGAATCGAAATTTGAATATAATTTTGATTTTAATTCGAAATGAAATCAAAATTTGTATAAATGACTTATAGAAAGAATAAGAAAGAGCACGTAGAAAATCCAATTTTTAAAAAAATTAAGTTAATATATGAAACATTTAGAATTATATGGTTCTGCAAAATATTTATGCGCTGCAGATTTAAAAAAATAAAATTGTACAGAAAAAGAACAATTTTTGCATAATCAAGATGGAAGCCATATAAAATATCAGTAAATCTAAAACATAAGTCAGGGCTGCATCTAAAATTTTGACATCGAAAAACAATAATACGAAGATAACAGTGTACTGTGAAATGTTATAGTAAGCATTACCAATTGTAAGCTCAGTACCAATTGAATGTGATTATGATCTAAACCTTATTATAAAAAGCCAAGTTATAGCCATTAAAGGAAACAATATCATTACTAAACTTTGACATACAGACCACTTTATTTAATTTTCAATGAAATAAAGGAATCATGAAAGCAGAAAATCAGGCACAGACCAAGTGTTTCGAAATTGAATAAATAAAATAAGTTCAGTGTCAATACAATCTCATTAATTGCTTTCAATATTTAATTAATAAATATTATTCTGGAAATGTTGGAATAATATGCTTTTACTATAATTTGATGTTTTAGCATTACTTATTTTAATACCCTTAATGTTTATATAATGTATTCAAAAACTTATTAGAAACTGAATTAGAGATTAAAAAATTTATTTTGGAATATCCCATTTTAACTATCGCTAGGTTATTAAAATTAAATTAAATATAATAAAATTATGATTTTTAAAAATTTCCTAGCTATTATAAAAAATTATTTTAACATGAAAAAATTACTATAAAATAAATTATTTTTAAAATCATATATTTAGACGTTTAAAAAACTTAGTTTAAAAATTGGTAAATATCGATTAAAAACTGATTAATCATTCCATAATTTTACATACATTCAACAATCCAATTGTACGTTTAGTAAATAAACAATTTGCATATAAAAAGTAATTTAAAAATAATTTTTTATTAAAGAAGACAGAAATAAAAAACTTGCGTGAAGGAATAGAAAAAAATTAGTTTTTTAATCTCTAAGATAATCGATTGTTTTGATAATTAAAAATCCGTAGGCAACAAAAAATAATTATTATTGTCCTTTATCGCAGTTATTGAGAATACAAATTAATACTAAATTAATTCAATGATTATTATTCATCAAATGACTCCTTCGAAATAAATAACTGGAGCAAAGAGGGAAATATTTAAATGCAAATCGATGGCCAAGTTTAAAATCAAATTAAGTTTTTGATATTTTAAAACCATATATAAATTACTTTTTTGCATACATTTTATACCTTTAATACACCCGTTGTTACAATTTACTATCTCTATAATAAAGTTATTCACATATAAATCTTATGTCTCGAAGTAGATATCGATTTAAAACCTTTTTAATAATATATTATCAAAATGAAAGATATAGCATATGAAATTTTAATCAATAAAACTTAATATAACTAAAATGAATTTCTTTCATAATACCTAGATTTTCACCTTATAAAAAATAAATTCTGAAATAAATACAGTAAGTTTACTGAATATGCAATTGAAATATTGCTGACTTTCCATTATAAATGCTAAACGTGAATATCGCTTACTTTTAATAAATAAATTATTTTTTAAAATTATTATTGACTGCTTTAATTAATTTATATGAAATGTCATCAATTGATTAAATAGTTCGAAATTGATTTACAAAATTGATTTTGTTTTTAATGATGTTAAGATAACTAATAACGTAAAAGTTAAAATTTTTTATCAAATATCTACAATCCATTTGGTTAAAAACTAAAACGTGTTTAAATGCTTAACAGCTAAAAATTTGTAGCTTATGTGAAGGGAATAAAAATTTTATTCTATAAATTTATCAAAATTTATTATTTCTCTTGATTAAATTTTGTGGCACCATTTTTCATCTTTCAATTAAAGCTCTGTTGACAATTGCTTTCATGACAGAAGCTCTCTCTAGTCGTTATTACTCAATTTTAATAATAAGACAATGCAGAAAATTGTATTATATTATAGTATAATAAATTATATAATTAAAATTTAACATAAAATTAATGCAGTTTTTTATTGTTGAAATTAATAAAGAAATTGAAAATACCTGAAAAGCAAAGTATCCAAAAGAGGCATTTCTTCGCCAAAAATTCCAAATTTAGCACAAGCATAAAGTGAAAGACCTAATTTTGATACCAATAAAAATATGGATAACAATGAATTAAGTTTCAAAAATTGAAAAAGCTACAAATATTCCAAATTTTCTATCATGATAATCATTCTAATGCTTTTCAACTAAATAAAAACCTGCCTACAAATGTATTGAATTTTGTGATATTGATTAATGAAGTAGAAGTAATTTTACTGGAATAATATTTTATGAAACATATAGCCAACACTGGAATATAGGGATACAGTAATTTAATGTAATTTGTTTTAAAAATTTTTCTATTTAAATTGGTTTAGAATTGGATTCGGAAAGAGTGCGATAAAAACGCGGTAAAACGCAATTACAAAACATGTCATTCCATTTGCGAGAAGAAAAATGGTTTTAATTTGATTGAATAATGATGGGGAAAAAATAATAGACGCTTCACAAACTGTGTATGATTAGTGTAAGCATTGAAGCATCAAAGTTGATAGTTAACGAAAATGTTTTTATTTTAAACATAGAGCCCCAAAAAAGTTTTTATTTTAACCAATTAATTTTTCTATTAACCTTAACCCCACGTGGGGTTAGAAGTGATAAGTTAATCAGTTAACCAGTTATATTAGTGAAAAGCAATTAGAAATCAAATTAATAATATGGAATGATCCGTACCAATAGCTAATGCGTTCCAAACGGTTCCAATAAACGCGTATAACAATATTGATATTAAATTATCAAAGAATAAACGATTTGGCATATGATACCCTGCATCCATAACAATGGGAGGCAGCATATAAAGAAAGAACACATTTGGCGTTAATGGCCGAAGTTTGTCTTCTTGTATGCCAGCGAAGAACATTATTAGGCCAATAATCACGCCCAGAATCATAAGCACAACACTTTCCGGGCATAATGACGATAATTTTGGTGTCACATGAAATCCTAACAATCAAAAAGCAAATGTTTAATAAAACGTGTGATAAATTAAAGATTTTAGAATAGCGTTACAGAAATATGTGCTAAAAAATTCATGAATTTTAGTATTAAAGCATTAAATGCAGCGGTATTTTAAAAACGAATCAATTTAGTTGGTATTAATAATGAAGTTTCTATGCCAACACATAAATTAAATCGCAATATATAAACTTATAATATATATTATATATATATTGGTAATGCATTGACGATAGGAATCGAGTTAAAGCTCTAATGACAGATACGTTCAACAAAATTGTACTACAAATTATAGCTATTAAAGTGTGTGCTAATCATTTGTCATACGGTACACACGTTTTACCTATAAATTCTAACAACTATTACCTAACAATTGCAACCCATTAATATCGGATTCTAATTAACCACTCGTCTACTGCATAACAATCGCTTGAAAGCCAAATAAGATAAGCGTTATCATGAAAAAATATGTACGCTTATTATTCAGCATTGATATTTGCAGACACTCTTCATTAGTTTAACGTGTTTAACCAAACATAAAGGGATTTCCTATCATGTGATTGATATACAGGAATTAAAATAATTTGATGTTAACATCTCTCAGTTTTGCTCTATTTTTTACTCTAAACTAGAAATTTGTTTTGAAATTTATGTTTCACAATATTCATTATATTTTTTTGCAGAGACTTCCACTATGTTTGTAACTCGAAACGATTTTTTCTTTTAGCAATAAGAATCGAGTTGAAAATATGAAAAGCATATTCTGTTATTTAAGATAAAAGCGTAAAAAACTCGTGACAGTTGGAAATTAAGTTATATACAAACTAAAATAACATTTAACAGACTAAACAAGACCAGTCATCAAACTAGACTAGAATAAGCACTAATCATTTATTAATTTATGTCAAAAGTACATTTACTCTTTAATTTGTACTGACATTTAGCTAAAATATAAATATTTCGGATCGTAAATATCATCGGAAAATTTTTCAACTAAAAAAATTTATTTCGGCTCTTTTGTCGAGAAATATTTGCGAATTAAACCTATGTATCTCTCTATCATCATATACAAAACTTTTTTAATTAAAAAATGTTTTTCATAATCAATGATATAAATGAAAAACGTGCAAACAATTATACGGTAATAATATACGGTTTGTTTAATAAGCATATGATTGAAACAGATTTTATATAATCTAAATATAATGCAGGTATTTGTGCATTTGTTAGGAAAGTTTGTGTGTGCGCCGCTTATAATTAGAACACAATACCAAAACTAAACAAACTCGAAACATTATAATGATTTCTTAAAAGGTGAATCAGCAGCACATACATTGTTTTGGTACAAAAAATATAGGCATTGATGCTATAGAACATTATTTACATCTAAAAAAAATATTTGTTGAAAGCGTTAAGATGTATTAAACTATAAACTATGCGCACTAAAAGGCATGTTATAATAAAAAGCGCTACTCTGTACACAGAATTGCCTACAGTAGAGTATGCGGAAGCCAAAGCCAAAAGAAATAAAATGCGAAGTTATAGAAACTTTTATATTATATAACTGAAAATGAAATGTCATGTGTATATGTTTCGAGAGAGTTACCTATTTTAGCGAGACCTACTATAATGATCCACAATGATATGATATAAGGCGTTGAAACGTGTTCAAAATCAAATACGGCGACTTGATATCGCTTTAGTTCATGGGTTGGATGTGTTGTATGTGATACATAATTATTGCTTGAACTTAACGAGGAAAGAGTAGCACTATTGGCACTATTAGAAGAACTATTAACACATTCGCATATGCAAATGAGAATGAGAAACGCGGAGACCGATAGAAGATTGGTGACCGGCAACACTACTTTTGAAACTTGCATCATCACATTGGTCTACTAATGTAGCAACTATTGTATAATGACATACATATATATACCGTACGACGACTGCACAGCGCTCTGCAACTGCTCACAGAGCTCTGTTCTATTCTGTGGTTCGTTGTTATTGCCAAAGTACTGGCACTCAACACTCAATACTCACACTCACCGTCAGTCGTCAGTTGTTGGTGCACTCGCAGTTCGGAGCACAACTTATAACTAAAACTTAATGGGGTTTCATATTTATCCATGCACTTTACATCATTTACTATTGCATGCTATTTCCAATTATCAACACTTCTTCAAAATACCAAAGCATAGATAATATGATTCTTTTTCGCTGAAAAGTGAGTCTGGAATGAAAATGAGTTGTCGGGTGGAGTTGCAATAAGAGGAAAGTTGAGGTAAAGTCAGGTAAAAGCGAAGAGACGTGAAAGGCAAACAAAAAAACTGGCTAACAGTAAAAACGCAGCTTCGATTGCTTCCTCTCTCGCTCACCATATCCTCCTCTTTCTATTCTTACTTATTTCTCAACTATAATATCCACAACTATTACACTTACGACGTTAACTTTCTTTTGGGTTTACCTTTTTGCTATATTCAAGGACAATGTAGCTCTGAGGTGCAATGTTTTCTGTAAACTAAATCAGTCAAAATTAATATTTCTTGTAAATGTTTTTTATTAAATTATCGAATCATTCGAGCGTTTGCTGAGCATTATCTCTAATTGTACATTTAATTACTTTAAATTTATAATATAATTATTAAATTTTACTATTGAAAAATTTTTAAAAATACAATTAATTATTATTTTTTACCCTTGGAGTCAATACTTAAAATAATTAATTAAAAAATTCTAAATTTATAACATTTATAATTACGCTACACGTTAATGATTGTGGTAAATATTTCAACATTAGATTAATTTAAATTATACTTAATTTATAATAAATTTTTTAAAATTTTATTATAAATTCTTAAACTGTATATTAGATATATATAAATTCAATATTAAATTATAAATTAGTTACGCAAATATTGCTATTTTATATAATTTTTCTGTTCAGCAAATTTTAAGTCTTTAATTAACACTCTTTAATTTAGGAAACAGTTTTGAATTAAAATAAAGTTTTATGGAAAGTTATAAGCAAATCTATTTTAGTATTTTCTATTTTTGTATATCAATATTGCTTTTATTTTTTAAAGAGTTAAATAGCATAAACTTGTTTTTTACGGCAATTAAATATAAAAAATATTAATACGATAAAAATTTTTGCATAATATAGCGATAAAATGTTTATATAACTTGTAACATTTTGTGGTGTAAGTATAATTGCTATTATTTTGAAACCTAACTTTGATGGGAAAACAAAACTGCAGGGATTACAAAATTTTTAAAAATATTTTTAACTTATATTTTGTATTTAATAGGAAAATTACAAAATTATTATTATCTAAAAATAAATATTTATAAGATTACAGCAATATTTTTGCAAGCTCGCAGGTTTTTGACTGTTTACAGAAATATTGATCCTAATTTTAAATTT
Organism: Phthiracarus laevigatus; assembly: GCA_034700185.1. Lineage (NCBI taxonomy): Eukaryota > Metazoa > Arthropoda > Arachnida > Sarcoptiformes > Phthiracaridae > Phthiracarus > Phthiracarus laevigatus. Next base: position 12,665 of record JAQIXJ010000246.1, read on the forward strand.
ATACTTACGAATACTTATACTTATATTTATACTTCGTTAGAATACTAGAAAGAAATGTATCCGTAAAAACTCGGTATTTTAAATTGAGTAAATAAACTTTAGTATAGACACAAAGTTAGTAAATAGCACTGTGACTTTGGGGAAATGGACTGCGAATTCTAAGACATTATCCTTTTAAGAGAATTCTTCTTAATAATTCATCTTCGATTTTCGATTTTTTCCCGATTTTAAAATTTTAAACATTTTTTCGTTGTGGATAAGATTGTATTAATTTGGTCAAAATAATTGGTGCGGGTTTCAAAAGTTATTCATTTATTAGTAATATCACTTGTACTTACCTTAGTTAAGTGTAGTGATGATGGTTTAGAGCCTCTGGAGCCTGAACCTGAGGCTCGGAGTAGGGCTCAGTTCTAAATTTTGGAAGAGGCTCGTGTTTAATGTTCTTCCTTTTTGGAGCCTGAACCTGAGTGTGAGCCTATGAATAGATGCTCTTACTTTTTAAAATAAACAATAATAACATTTTAACGAATATTTCACAATTAAATATCAATCATTTTAGTAAAACTTAAATTTTTATAATTATTTATTAAATAAACATTACATTGATAATTAAATATATCAGATTAAACAAAAAATATTAATTAAGTAAAATGTCATTTAATACTATAGTACACATTTTTATGGCATATTGAAAATTTCACATTATATGATTTAGACTAGTAAACGGGCCCCCAATTTGTCGGGCACCGCGGGCCCCCGTCATTTTCCTCGGGCCAAGTTCGGGCCTAAAAGTAAAACTATCGGGCTGAATCGGGCCTTTGAGTCAAATAGGAAGAAAATTTTTATTTAATAAATTGATTGCGTAAACGAAGTTTGTTAATCCGTATTCAATAATGATATTAAAAGTACTAAATAAAATCATGTTATACAATAAAAAGCAAAGTTTTTATCATGTGATTAAGCTATAACTTAAAACAAAACAAGTTTTGTTTATCGGGCCTATTCGGGCCGGGCCAAGTCGGGCCTATGTTTTGTCTGGACGGGCCGGGTCGGGCTTTAATTTTTTCAAATATGTTTGGCTCAGGCCGGGCCTCAATCTATCGGGCCATTGTCGGGCTCGGGCCTGAAATTTCCATCGTTTAAACAGTCTAATATGATTCATATTTGTGTCTGTCCATATCACTGCTGATCCCCATAAAATCAAATAGTATAAACACCATCCCTGATTCAATATTCCATCATAAGTGTATTTCACCCTTGTTTATTATTTGTGGTGCAATATAAATAGAGAGATTCGAAGGTTCAGGCTCGGGATCAGGATCTAATTTTAATTGAGACTTCAGGTTTAGGTTTTTAAAGGGAGACTAAGGTTCCAGTCTGTAACCTGAGCCTCTGGAACCAAAGCCTCATCATCATCCTAGTTCATTCAGTGTTAAGCTTTCACATGTAAAACATTAATTTATAATAGATCTTAAAATGTAAATAATGAATTTTCAATGTTATAATTACATTTCAATAATTGAAATTAATTAATTGTATTAATTGTGGTATATTACTCATGTGAACGGTTATTGATTTAAATTAAGAGTATTCATTCAATCATATTAGATTTATATTTGATTTAAAGTATAACAAACATTGCTAATTGAAAGAGTGGGTGATTAATATTAAATTATAAATCCTTTCATTCAATTAAATATTGTGATCATTTCATTCATATTTTCGGATTCGATTCGAATTAGACTAGTAAACGGGTACCCGAATGTCGGGTTCGGGTCGGGTACCAGCCAAGATTGTCGATTCGGGCTGGGTTTGGGCTCAAACTTGTTGGGTTCGGGTCTGCTTATAAAATTTTTATTACAAAACCCGATTTCATAAAAAATACAAAGATATGAACAAATATTTAGAAAAACATTTGCAATTTTTAAAAATAGAACTTTATTTAAAACTAAATAACAAATATTATTTGTAAAACTACTACAATATTTATATTATGTTGTATGTTTTTTGCTAAAAATGATTGACATTTGTTAAGATGGATGATCGGGTCGGGTCGGATCGGGTTCAACCATCTCGCGCTTGGGTCGGGTTCAATCTTGTCGGGTAAGGTTCCGAAAGTGCTATCAATTTACTAGTCTAATTCGAATCTATTAAAATAAGTTCACAACAATATTAATTTATTATAATTATATTCTTAAAAACCTATTTAAAGTTTTAAATAATTAGCTATGAATATTTAAGTTTGCTGTAATATTATCTTATTTGGCATATACACCTAACTTATCAGATTTAGTCAACGATTTTGTCAATGAGTGTGTGTATGATGCAATCTGGATGAATGGAATACATACATAGCATACATTAAGCAAGGACATAGTTTTACGATCACTTAGTTTTTAATAACCCATTCATTTCTCGTATCGATATATCATATTGAAAAATGATTCATAATTTTTTTGTGTTGCGTCTGCATCACCTTAATTATTTTATAATGGCAAGAATCTACATTTATACGTACTTTAAACAATTCACTTTTTATTGTATTCTATAATATATTCAATAATTCAGGGACGTTTTGATTATAAGAATTATTTCTTTTTAATATCCGCACTAAAGCAGGATATTGTATAACTAGGATATGGTGAAACGTCTTAATATTTATTTGACCAAATTATTAACTGTTCGGTTTTAGTGATAAATGCTTTATGTTTAAAATATTGCACACGTATTCAAAAAAAAATAAAAAATTAAATGTACTGAAAAATCAATTTTGAGATTGTATTTTAAAAAAGGTATTTAATATAAATTTATTTCACAGAATTTAGTCTATAATTATTTATTTGCTCTTATATTCAACTTTCATTCATTAGGAATTAAATTTCCAGTATTAATTTAAATGTAGGAAAAAACGTAGTTACAATAATGTAAACATCTTAAATAAATTTTCAAGACAACTTTTAAGAACTTATTATGTATTCAATGCTTAAATTAGAAAGTTGTCAAAGTGAATAAGAAAACAAGAATAACACATTATCAGATTATAAGAGAGCTCTCTTTTCGCAGGTTAATATATACTTATGCAAAAAAATTATTAGTTTTAACCTCTATAATTTAAACTTGCGTATCCCTTTATTAACATAAGAAATATGTTAAATCTTTTTACTAATATATTGGACTGCTGGCACCGGGACGGATGGACAGACAGAACATTGTCAAATACATAAGCTCGACTTTGTCTATTCAAAGTGAGTTAAAAATTTGTTTCTGAGTGAGATAAAAAAATTATAAATTTTGTAACGAAAGAATATAGTAGTTTTCTATGCTTTTTAAAAAATAGACATGGCTTGCAAAAAATAAATTAATAGAAAGATAATTTTTTAAAATAACTCATAATTGTCTCGCTTTCACTAGTATTAAATATTTATACTTCTATACAAACTCAATTAAGGTTACGTAAGTTAAAATTTAGAGTTTTGACGGCTGCGCTTGATTTGAGACTGATAAAAATCGGAAGCATTTTTATGCGTGGAATTGAATTAAGTTATCGCTCATTAGTTAAGCATAATAGATTATTCGGTACATAAGCAAACATAATGAATGAATTCATGAATTAAAAACAAACTAAATTAGTCATAGAAATTTGGAACTTTAAAAATAACGGATGCCTTTTGTAAACTTTTTTAAATCTGGAAATAATATTTACTCAAGTAATTTGTTATACCTATGTATATAGATCTTTATCAGAAGAAATATTTTAATTTTTGTTATATCAATAATTCGACAAAACATACTCAATGTACAGAATTATATATTATAACTAAGGAAGCGAAAATTGTTAAATTAATAATTAACTATTCTTAAAACTTATACAGAAACATATTGATACTGTATAACAATCAAAAAAGTTATTTTTACTAACTATTCTAACCATTTTAAAAATATTTAATCATTTTATTTATATCTAACTAATGCAATTTTTTTTTAATTTGAAAAAATGAATTGAAAATCGAGAAAATTGTTGCTAAAATCCGATTAGTTTTGAGAGGGATCATGTTTTCAGGGTTTCAGGGGAAAACATTGAAACTTTTTTTTCGAAAAAGTTTTAGGCAAAAAGCCCAAAATATTGCTGTTTGAGTTTTTGCATTATCTACATTTTTTGAAAATTTCTGAATTCAAATCAAAGTAAGGGTAGCTTTTTTCTAACTATTTGACCGATTATTTCTAATAATTAATTAACTATTTTGCAATCTTTTTTCTAACTACCCGGTATTTTCGCATAACTCATTTCCATATTTATAGACTATTAAAAAATAGAAATTTGAAAACTTTTATCTTAAAACATTTAAAAAATTAAAGTTATATTATTTGCAAAACACTTATTCGTTAGTAATTTTAATTAAGAAACTTGTGTTCTGGTGATTAGTTAAAATCAGTTGTAACGTTAACGGTGTAAACTGAAAATTATTTAAATTTTTAGTTTTTATAAATTATATATTCATCGCATAAGTAAATTTATATCAATTTATAAATCGAACAAGCCCAGGGCTTAAATGCGGAAAATACGTATTTTTGTCATAAAAATTGTGAAACAAAAATAAGCTCAGGGCTTTTATTTAGAAAATTTTTTTAGCTAACTTTCTCTGAAAGAAGGCGAATTTTATGCTTCTAACACTGTCCGTCCGTTTGTCTATGTGTCCGCACATCAGTTTATATTTATTTCAATCAATTATTTCTCCCAAATAAGCCCATGAGCTTATAATTGGATGAGTTTAGTAAAATAATAAGAAGTTGTTGATTGTAAGATTAATTATATTTAAAAAAACAATTAAATGATGAAAGCAACAAAATTTTTTATTTTTTTGACATAAAATTTAAACATATAATATTTCCGGTAATATACAATAATAAAGTAAAATTGTAATAATCACTTAAATTCAAAAATTTAACATTTAAATTATTTAATGGACACGAATCGGTGTTCGAAATCGTAAATACCAACCGATTGCTTAAGTTTGTCGTCGTAGTCAACCCACTCCTTCTCTTCAAGATTCACGTCACTAAAAACAGTTCCAGTTTCGACGGCTTCGCAAATAAAACCAATTCTCGGCGAAAAATCGTATGGCTCTAAACCGCGACAATCGAAACCAACAAACAATTTAAACGTATGTGAATTGTCGATGAGGTATGGGGTGATTGTGTCTCTCAATATCTGTACCGAACAGTCACGACCACATAATTTACATTTAGTGACCAAATGTGCTTCGGATCTGCCTTTTGCTGTCGAACATGTTTGGTCCAGTGACAGGTAAACCCATTTATCCGTTTCGTTGCCACAATTCGTGCATTTAAACTTTAAATACCATCTAAAATCGTCTCCATTTGGTCGCAAATTTGTTACATTTTCCAGATTTGCCTTTATTTCTAAACCAATTTTCCCCATATTTTACGCGCAAATGACGCCAAACGCGTTTAACATTACTAAAAATGTTTATAAACGTACGTGTTTTGGTAGTTTGTTGTCAAAAATGAATCGATAAAAGTTGTTTACAAAAATATTCCCCTTCAGTTTAGTTTCTACGATTAATTTTAACAATAAATTTAATCAACGAGTATTTACTGTTATCACAGCTCAAGCTTCCGTCGGTTTAAGTTTTATCAAACCGAAAGCAAAACTTTAAATTTCGATTAAAATAGTTAACGCAACATTTATTTAAACTAAAACATCAAACTGATTTGAGCATCAAAACTCCCTTTTTGTAGTTACACTGTACATGTATCATATGGTACAGTAAAACTATAGATTGTGTGCGACTACTAGTATAATATTATCACAACACAGCACAGCGTATTAACTGTCATAAAACATGCAAATATTGCTTCGCTGTGTTAGGTTTTTGTTTAGTTAAATATGACGGTAATTGGTTTGTCGAATCAACTAATAGTTCCCATTACGTTATGGGGATCACAATCACCCACACATTGTATTTCATGCATATTATTAACAAGTGATTATAAAACGGTAGTCACTGGTTGTAATGATGGACAGATATGTTTGTGGGATGTTTACGACAATTATATGGTAACCATAAAATTATAAATAACTGTTCCATAATAATCCACATCTCATATACATATAGTTAACGCCACGAACAATGCTGTTTGGACATACGTCTCCTATTTTGTGTCTCACTAATGGTAAACAAGTTGCCGACACTTCGCTGCTTATTAGTTCATCCGAATCCGGGTATTTCATCATTAATTAACTGATTTTAACAATTTAATGTTAAATATATTATCACAATTAATTATAGGGAAATGTGTTTGTGGGACATCAGTGATGGCAGATGTTTGGAAAGTGTTAAAATGCAATGCATTCACACCAATATTCTGGTTTATTGTTTTACTATTTTTTTTAAACTTAGTTTATCATAGTTTTAATACTTTTTCATTTAAATATCATGCACTTTGCAAACAATAAACTAAATGAGCGTAACAAGAAATTACTTTTCCAACATTTGGAGTAAGCATGAGTAGTAAATTAAATTCAGGCTGTAATTGAAGTTAATTTTGTAGTTGGAGATTAAATTTTAAAGAGTACAGACCAGAGTCGAGACTTTTTCGGAACTATAACATCAAAATTTCGGTACGAAATTCGGACAAAAAACTACCTTTTTCGGACACATTTTCGGAAAATTCGTAAAAGATTTTAGTAGTAATTTAATAGATATTCAAATATAATTGTTGTTTCGTTAAATAAGAAAATTATCGAAACAACTTATATGTAACTACACATTTGTTGGTTTTTGAATTATCTGATATTTTTTACAAAAACTCATATTATTTTCCTGGAGAAGCCTTGTAAAACGTCCCTTCTTAAAACTCTTCAAATTTATACAAAATTTTTCACTTTATTCTATTTTTCGTAATTAATTCGGCAAATTTCGGAAATTTTTAAATCATCATAATTTCGGAGTTTTCGGAAATTTAAATTAGTTTAAATTTATTTGTAATAAGTTCTTTAATTCATACACTTGGAATTCCGAAAGTTTTAGTTAATAATAAAAAAGTAGATTTCCGAAAAAGTCTAGACTCTACTAAGAAGAGTCTAATAACCATTTATTTTAAGTTTTGTGGACAATTTTTAAATCTCACCAAATGTGGCGTTTATTTTGACAAATTTATTAATTTTATTAAAGACTTATCAGATGGCAAATCAAGAGGAAGTAAGATTATTCTGTAATGGATATTACGCTGAAATATTAGTAATGGATGCCACGACTCTTGAAATAATATATACTCTCACATCGAGAGTGAATCCTGATTGGATAAGTGCTATGCATGTGTTACGTCCCGCTAAAAGACAAGGTCAATCATCATTTATCTTATTTTAAATTTAAATCTAATTGAAGTCTATTATCCCACAGAGGATGTAGTAATTGGTTTATCAATTGCTGGAGTGGTTAAAGTTTGGACCTTAAATGGGAATGAATCACGTAATTCAGAGCCGATATATGAAGATGAGTCGAAACCGATTAGATGTTTAAATGCTTTGCGATTAACGTGTTGCATATACAATCAAAGAACTGTTTTAGTAGTATGCACTAAATATTGGCAGGTATTAACGCTTTCATATATATTTAGATTTTAAGTTTGGTATAATTGATTTAATTGACGCGATTATACTGTAGATATACGATGCCGGAGACTTTTCCCTTTTATGTTCGCTCGATAGTAGACGTGGCGAACGATGGTCGGGCGGAGATTTTATATCTGCTGATCGTATTATTGTTTGGAGTGATTTTGGTAAAGGTTATCTCTATAAATTGCCAACAAAGTAAGTAACCCCAAATTAGAGTATATTTATTTTATATTTATTAATACATAGTTATGTATATTGAGTTAATTAAGTTTAATAAAATTAACATTTGTCAAAATATAAAATTATTTTTAAACTTTGTTTATACCCATTTCTTATAAAATTGAGTGTATGAGCTAAATTAACTTCTGAATTTCAAAATTTCGTGATTTTTCTTATTAGCAAACTAAGAGGAAAAGCTATTAGGTTAGTGACTAATATAATTAATATAAATTATTTCACCATTTTTTTCATTTGAAACTTTTTTAATAATAAGTTTAGGATAATCAACTTAATTCCTAATATATGCTAAAATTTATCTGACTTTGCTCATACCAAGTCATACGTGTTGAGAGTATGAGTCGATTCACGCATATTTTGATTGATGTGTCCATTTAATGTAACGTTAATAAACGCACATTTTTATGTTTATGGCATTTGTTAATTACGGTATACGATCGCTTTTATATGTCTGTTGTAAGTGTTGTTTTAGTGGTTTAACTTCTATTTTTGTTTGAGCAAAGTCGGATCTTGAGTATAATTCACTTAATTTAAATAATAACTGGGAACTTAAATTTTTAGTTGCATTCCTGAAAATAAAGACTTCCATTCACCTGAAAGTGATCAACCATTTCTATTCTGCACGCTAGCGATTCCAAATGACGAAGTATGGAATAGAAAAATCGTCCCAAATATTATCAAAATTATTAATTTTAATTTTTACTCAGAGATTATTATGTCCGCCTGCCATCAATTATTATATGCTTAGTCGTAACTCGCAAGAGTCAGGTTCCGTTAATCAAATGCAAAAGCTTTTATTAAGAGGCGATTCTTATGGAAAAGTTTCTGTTTGGGTTATTCCCGATGTATCAAACAGGGATTTATTTTTTGTGCAACAAGAATCTCTTGAAAAACCACCCGAATTGGCGCCAACTATTATTCATTCTTTAGACAAAGCGTGGAATGTAATGAATCCGTCGCCGTGTGGAATATTAGATCATTTGGTACAATACTTTTTGTTTCCCATATTTATATTTAATTTAATAAAGCATTTTGGATATTATAAAATAAATTAGATTCAACAAATAGATGACACGCCATACTATAAACTCACGGCCTCTGTTTATCTTCCAATGCAAGGACGACTAGTTTGCGGTCGCGAAGATGGAAGTATTATAATAGTATCTGCAATTCAAACAGTAATGCTACAGTTGCTGATCGGCAAACATCTATCTAATGACGATTGGCCTCATCATCAAATACTTTCGGGACACGCGGGACGAGTGAATTGTTTATTATATCCGCATCATATTAACAATCGTTACGACATCGCGCACCTTATTTCAGGTGGAGTCGATTTTTCTGTTTGTTTATGGGACATCTATAGCGGTACACTGCTTCAGAGATTTTCGGTTCACGCCGGAGAAATTACGCAATTATTTGCTCCGCCTAAAGATTGCAGTGTATGCCACTATTTTATTATTATGGATTAATTATTGCAAATTTATTATTTATAATATGAAATATACCGTATAATGTTGTACCGGTATTTGACTTTTTTAGACTCGAGTGTTGCAGTGTATATGTTCGGTTGCGAGCGACCATTCAGTGGCTTTAATTAGTCTCAAAGAGCGAAAGTGCATATTGTTAGCGAGTCGTCATCTTTTTCCGATTCACACGATTAAATGGCGACCTCTCGATGATTTTATGATCGTTGGATGCGTTGATGGTTCGGTTTACGTTTGGCAGATGGAAACTGGACATTTGGATAGAGTGGTTCACGGAATTATTGCCGATGAAATTCTTAATGCTTGCGATGAAAATATAACCACTGCTGGCGATAAACTTACGAACCCAGCCATACATTTATTTCGTGGATTAAGGCACAGAAATTTAGCGGCAATACGTCACGCCGCTGTTAGAGGACTCCATAATATAAGCTCTCATTTAGTGAGTTAATAGTATTCTAATTTTAGTCACAAATTAAAGGATATATAATTATTTTTAGCAACAACAACGGCATGATGTTATTGACACGTCATTAAGATCTCGTTCTCATCCACTCATGATTCAAGGACTACGAACAAACCCCAAAGATCAAGATAGTCATGTTTTATTCTTCGATGTGGAATCATTAATAGGTATTAAATATATTTGAAATGTATGATTATATTATATATTTTTACAGTTCAATTAATGAGTGAGGAGTACTCAACGTTATCACCAAATACATTGGAAGTGCAAGGACTAACAAATAATGCTGAATATCAAAAGTATTATAATCTTTCGTGTTCTCCTGAAACCCAACATAAACTTTCAGGTTAGATATTTAACAGTAGAATAGAATAATTAATTAGATATTATAAGAAAATTGTGATAACAGGATTATTAGCTAAAGTAAAAGACACGGCTGAAAATGCAGCGCAGAAAATACAAGCTAAAGCAGAAAGTGTTGGCTTTAAAAATGTTTCTGGAGATATATCGGTTGGATTTTATAGAAAAGGATCGGGCGCTTCGCCGTCTACGCCTACAACTACCAAAAAGCCGGCAAAATTGAACGTTGGAGAAACGAATCTTACTATGGATATATCGCAACTATTATTATCACTTCTGCACGCGTGGGGATTGGATCCCGATCTCGACAAAGTATGCGAATTAAAGCTGGGACTGCTTCGACCATTGCGTCCCGTTTGCTTCGGAATGATATCCAGAGGTGGACATATGTCGCTTATTTTACCCACATATATGCACAAATTGGATTCGACGTCAATTGCCCGAAACGTTGAGAATAATCAATTATCTCCGAAACCTAGAAATGAAGGAAAACACGTGAAAATAACATCAAATCTTTCTTCTGAACTAGTTATCGAAGAGGAAAAGGCTCGTCGTTTTTCATCGCGTTTCCATTGGGAACTGTCGACTGCAATCACTACCAACCATTTATTATCAATTATTTCGCTGGCAAATACGCTTATGTCTATGACAAGTGCAACATTTATTTCGGAAAATGCGCGAAAGAAAAAAGTTAGCAGAAAAGTGAGTCGATCTGACAGTTCGGTAAAATCAGATAAATCGGATAAGAATGAAACGGATGTCGATAATAAAACAACAGAATCCGAACACTTTACTAACCATCAGCAGCAGATTAAACAGGGATGGAGTTTGTTGGCTGCGCTTCATTGCGTATTACTTCCAGATTTAGTCAAATCAACTCAATTCAAGAAACCTTTAGTTGAAATATTAGCGCGTCGTTGGCAAGACAGGTGTCTTGAAGTGAGAGAAGCTGCGCAAGCTTTACTATTAGCCGAATTAAGGAGAATTGGAACAAAAGGAAGGAAACAAGTGGTGGATGAATGGGCGCCATATTTGCCTAATTATGGCGATCAATCGCCTTCTGGTCACAGCAGCCATCACGGACATAGTCAACCACATTCTATAGCTTCGAGTCCATCTCCGAGTCCCGTTCCATCAGACACTGGAGGTTCTCATTATAAGCAATCAGATCTTAAAGGAATGCATGAGGATATTTCCGATGAAGATGATGAAGACGACCACTCAGTAGGAGTGGAATCTGGAAACCCATCCGATGATATGAGCCGACGTTTGATGCCTGGAACATCGGAAGGCAGAAGGAAACAGGCAACAGCTATTGTATTATTAGCAGTTATTGGGGCCGAATATGGTCATGAAGTGGAACAAAGCAAGCGTAAACCAAATGATGACGTGCGTCGAAAGAGTGTGGTCGAAGGCTTTGGGCCTGGAAATTACACTTTGGCACGAAATACCAGTAAAGCGCTCGCATATCTTTTATTAGCGCCGCCATCGTCCTCTTTGCCTCTTCATACGTCTTTACGCAGAGCTGCTATTGATCTGATTGGACGAGGATTTACTGTATGGGAACCATATATTGATGTGTCAAAAATATTATTGGGATTATTAGAACTATGCTGTGATTCGGAAAAACTAGTGCCCAGCATGTCGTTTGGATTGCCGCTAACACCTCAAGCGGATTCGTGTCGCACCGCTCGACACGCTATATCTCTAATCGCCACCGCGCGACCACCAGGTATTCATATCGTATAACTTATAAGCTTATTAATATCTAGTTAACCAATGTATACATTATAAAATTTAGCATTCATTACAACACTGGCAAAAGAAGTGGCGCGTTATAATACATTACAACAAAACGCTCAATCACTCAACATTGCTTTGCATCAAACAGTTTTAAGTCGTGGTCGGCCAGAGATATTAAGAAATATGGAAATACTAATTGATAAAATGCAAACTGATGTTTCCGATCTAATAATAGAAGCGATGGACATAATTATACATTGTTTAGATCACAATATGCTTAAAACAAAAGGATTGGGAGAACTATTTCCCGCAATTTGTCGATTCCAAAATGTGACGTATTGTACATCGACCAGACGTATTGCTGTTGGAGCTAAAAATGGAAATTTAGCCATTTATGAATTGCGAACACCTAAATCCCAAGTAATTCCAGCCCATTCATCGTCTATTACGGCGTGTTCTTTCTCTCCCGATGGCAAACATTTGGTGTCATATTCGGCCGGAGAGAATAAAGTTTCATTTTGGTTGACAGCTGTGGGTCTATTTGGATTGGGAAACGCGCAAACGCGATGCATTAAGTCACACAATTCACCGCCAATGCCGGACCACGTCAAGTCTACGGGTCCATTAAAAATGGCGCGATTTGTGTGGGTATCGAATAAAAGCGTTATTCTTATGTTTTCTGATGGTAGTGAATACAGGTTTAATGTATAATTGTTTTATTGGTTATTTATACAGTATTTCCATTATTTATTATATTTATTCAGATATTTATAAAATTTTTTAGTTAGAAGTTGTTTTAAGTTTTTATATTATAATCAAGTTAATAAAAAATCACCTGTGATCTGTTCCTATTACTTCTGATATATTGCTATATCCATCAGATCTATCGTAACATAAAAATTCCTTCAGTAAAATTAAAACTAATTTTATAATTGGATACGTACGTTAAAAGACTTGATAATTCTTTTTTAATTTTTGTTACAATTGGTGGTCCCTGCAAATAAATATTTAGAATAAAGATAAGTTTTATTTACAGTAAATAATGACATTTAGTAAGATATTCTGTACAGTAATATAAACTTTATTCATAACTATAATTTATTTATAAGTTTAATAAATTAAAAGAAACCTCAATTTACTTTATAATCTAAAGTTAAACATTACGATCGATTTGACGGAACGTTAATATAATTTACCTCATATGCGAATGCTGTATAAATTTGGACGAGCGATGCTCCAGCTTTAAACTTGTGGTACGCATCTGTGCCACTAAATACACCTCCGACGCCAATTATAGGAACTTTTCCATTCGTTAATTTGTACATTTTTCGTATTATATCTGTTGATTTCTGTTGCAAAGGAAGTCCACTTAAACCTCCAGTTTCTTGAATATTATTGCTTTTTAATATATTTGGTCTGTCAACTGTTGTGTTACATATAATTAATCCGTCGATTCCATATTTTAATTGATTTGAGGAAAATTTGTTGATAATTACGGCAATATCGTTCAATTGAGTTTCATTCAAATCCGGCGAAATCTTTATAAGCAATGGTTTCGTAATATTATAATCATTTTTCGCCTTCAAAACTTTTTCAATGAGTTCGTTAAGCTGTTTTTGATTTTGCAAATCTCTTAAATTTGGAGTATTAGGACTAGAAATATTAATAACATAATAATGTACGTGAGGAACGTCAGAAAATGCGATGATTCCGTCGATATAGTCGTCACAAGCATTTTCGCTTAACTTATTCTTTCCCAGATTTACGCCTAATATTAATTGTCCAAATGATTTATGGGACATAAGGATATTTAATTTTACGTTTTGATGACCTGAACTATTAAAACCATATCTGTACAGATAATAACCAGAATAATGGAAACTAAAACATTTGCTATTAACTCTAAAAAAATAAGAATCAATGACCTGTTTATAATAGCCTTATCGTTTATCAATCGAAAAACTCTTGGTTTATCATTTCCTGGTTGAGCTTTTGGAGTGACAGAACCGATTTCAATAAAACCGAAACCTAATTTCGACAAACCATACAAAGCTTGTCCATCCTTATCAAATCCTGCCGCTAAACCAATGGGGTTTTCAAAATCAAGTCCCCAGACAGTGGTTCTCTATAATTGCCCATTTATTATTAACATATTAGCCACAAGTATTTAAATAGTGATATTTAGCGCAAAATAATGGCATGAATACGTACTCAACTTACAAGTAACGAATCATGCGATGAATATTTATTTAGATTGGGAACCAAACCATATTTAGCCATTTTAATTGATACATTGTGAGCTATTTCCGCATCAATTAATTTATGGATTGTGGGCATTATTATATTCGAGTAAAAGTATTCGTCACCTTTGTATATATTAACGCCTGTAATATAAGCTTATATGAAAGGAAACCCGTATGGAATATTGAGCGGGTATAATATTTATCGATTTCCATCATAAATGTTGAAAACACGTGCGCAAACAAACCTGCAAATGTTAAACAACCACCGCATCCGATAATAAAGCATGAGATTATCTTATTCTGTAATAATTAGATTTAATATTCCATTAAAATTGAAAGTTATAATTTTAAATTTTTAATTACGTGTAAAAAAGGTTTGCAAGACATTATTAAGTTTTAAAATTTGTAACTTATTTTCGATTAACTCGTAAGTTGTGATGAGTTTGTGTTAGCATACCGTATGACGTATAGGTATGACGTATAATTGACGATTGGTTGTGTTCAATGTTTATATTAAAATATTATATGTGAGGCAATACAGTATGAGCTTAAATAGTCCAAAACGTCATTTGCTACGTATTTGAAAGCATGCAGTTATGTTACGCCTTTATTGGCACCAATTTATGTGTACATTTATGTTAAATGATTTAACATACAGTATGCTCTATTTAACGAGTAAGTTGAATAAATTTTTTTAGCACAAATTTATATAAACGAGTTACCTATCGGTATGCGATTAATAGAGACCAAAAATCCTTTTTTATAGGACCTAGTTAAAACATATAATAATTTGCGTGTACAAATCATACCAAAATAAGATTAAAGTTTCCTGAAAATCTATACAGTAATAATCCTAATTTTTTTCTAAGGAATAAAACATTAGAATTTGAAATTTATAACAATTTTTTTACTTCTTTTATCATAATCTCATTTTGATATTCTCTTTTATTTTGTTTTATGATAGTAAAGTTGAAATCAATTAATGAATATTTACAGTATGTACGGTAATAAAATATTATACAAATATATTTGCATTATGTCTTAATTGAATATCGATTCTTGAGATAATTCGTCTTTCATTGAAGTTTTAACGATTTGTGGTCCCATACGGGTCCATATAAATCCACTCTCAAGTTTCATATTCAATGTGGGAAACGGAGAAAATCGAGATTTAAAGTAATCAGACGGACAGTGACAGACAAATTCCATACATTCCAACTTTCGTGGAATGTCTTCCTCTGGACCTAAATAATAAGTGGACGCATCAAACAGATCGGTTGCGCTCTCGTGCGACGGCAATAACCACGTAATCACAGCACTCTTCTCGCAGTACTGGTCCGTAAGGAAACCACGAATTTGTGCGTAATAAGTGCCGCCATCGATGTCAACCATTGACACGATATCTCCCATTTGATAATACCATCCCTTATAAAATATATAGTTTGATGTGACCGGTGATGCGAAAGCTGTGGGCGCGCGTAATGTCTGCGTTACAACCGTTTTAATTAACATTTAATGAAACAAAATTATTATAGAATAACATACGTTCCTTTTAAATATAATTCTTCTACTTTTGCCTTTAACTGTGTTTGGCTTATTAAGAAAAGATGTCCTTATTCTTCCTTTGCATCGAACGCTTTTACGAATACCTATTAGTGGCGGCTTTACCACTACTATTGTAAACAATATTAATTAACTCGATATCCTAAGATAATTAATATTATTATTACAATTAGTTTTGTTGTCATTTGACTGCAAATCGTTTTGATTTTTTTCATTGCAATCATTACTATTGTTATTAGTCGTAGTATTCGTGTTATTTGCGCAACGATTGCATTGAATGAAACCATCGTCAGTTTTTCGCCACATTTCCGACTCGTTTGATGAACAAATAGCGCAAATTGGTGCCACTCTTGACGATGACATTTGTTTTAAATTCATTTAAACTATCAAATCGTTATGTGCACAAACTGCATGGCAAGCGTATGTGAAACAATAATAAGTTTATATCCATATAAAATGACATTATTTCAATATAATAATAGTAATAATAGTGGCATAAACGGTGTATCACTCATTCAATATATATGACATTATTTATGTAATGTACATTTAGTGATAATATTGGCGCACTTTTATATGCAAACAAAAGTGTTGTTAAAGTTTTCGTTGTTATCGTTGGTCTTTAAATTTTAAATTACATTTAAAAATCTTATATCAATAACTAGTGATTTAATTGTTAACCCATTAATAATGGATGTTTCGGACGCAAGAATAGCTCAAACTCAACGAGTTAGGGATGAATTGGCGGAAAAGTGTCAAAAAATGTTTAAATCATTTCTAAGCGAATTTGTTTGCGAATCACAATCTGGGACTCAATCGTCACTCAGTGGCGGTGACTCTCACTCATCCCAAACACGTCCCAAGTATTTGTCAGAATCGCTGGATTTGGTTAAACCGGAACGAAATACGCTATTCGTGTCATTCAAAGACTTAACGAATTACGATCAAGAATTATCAATAGATATCGCCAATAATTACTATCGATTCTATCCATACCTGTGTCGAGCGCTGTCCACATTCATTAACGACGAGAAACATAAATCAAAAGAAACGGCTGACCAATTGATGCTCAATGTGATCGAAAATAAAGATTTTTATGTTGGATTTTACGAGTTTGCGGATCGAAGTAAACTGCGATCACTTCGCGCCACCAAAATATCACAATTGGTTAAAATGATAGGACAAGTGGTTCGAACGCATACCGTTCATCCCGAACTAATTAATGCCACATTTCAATGCATTGATTGCGGAACAGAGGTGTCGAATATCGAACAACAATTCAAATACACATTACCAACGATTTGTCGAAACACTATTTGCTCGAATCGAACCAAATTTAAGCTATTATTACATAAATCGCGTTTTGTTGACTTTCAAAGGGTTCGTATACAAGAGTTGCAGTCAGACCTGCCTCGTGGTTGCATTCCTCGAAGTATGGATGTGATCATTCGAGGCGGAGATCGTGTGGAATGCGTTCAACCTGGAGATCGGTGTGACTTTGTTGGTTGTCTTATAGTTGTTCCAGACATCGCTCAAATGATTACTGGAAGTGGAGGTATGGTTCGTACCGAAGGAGGCAATGGAGAAGGTATTCGTGGACTCAAATCACTAGGAGTGCGTGAGATGACGCATAAAATGGCATTTTTAGCCAGTTCTTGCATTCTTGAATCGCATGAAACCCCATCTCATATGGAAGACAGAGAAATGTCTGACCAAATCAAAGACTTTTCTATGTTTAAAGCAGATGATATTAAAAAGATCGAGACTATGGCTAAAGACAGGAATATTTACGAAAACATAACTAAAAGCTTATTTCCATCAATATTTGGTAACGAAGAAATAAAGCGGGGATTATTATTACAACTTTTTGGTGGCGTTCATAAAGTTACTGAAGAAGGAACTCATCTCAGAGGAGACATAAATGTGTGCATCGTTGGCGATCCGAGCACAGCTAAAAGTCAATTTTTAAAAGTTGTGGCAGATTTTGCGCCGACTCGTGCCATATATACGAGCGGTAAGGCATCGACTGCTTCCGGTTTAACTGCTGCTGTGGTTCGAGACGAAGATGGAGGCTTCGTTATAGAGGCTGGAGCTCTTATGTTAGCCGATCAGGGAATATGCTGTATCGATGAGTTCGATAAAATGGATATACGCGATCAGGTAGCGATTCACGAAGCTATGGAACAGCAAACAATTAGTATCACTAAAGCTGGCGTTAAAGCAACGTTAAACGCTAGAACTTCGATATTGGCTGCCGCTAACCCTATATCTGGTACTTATGATCGATCAAAATCACTTCGTAACAACATATCGCTGTCATTGCCAATTATGTCTCGATTTGATCTATTTTTTATACTTGTCGACGAATGTAATGAAACTATCGATTACGCTATCGCTGAAAGAATTTTAGATATGCATAATGGAAATATTAATATTCAGAGCGAAGAACAAGTGTATTCTTTGGAAGATTTAAAGAACTATATTCGATTTGCGAAACAATTTAAACCTAAGATGACATTGGAATCCGAGAAATATTTAGTAAAGACATATAAACAATTGAGACTTTCTGGATATGAAAATGGAAGCCTTAGAAGCAAACAGTCGTGGAGAATAACTGTACGACAACTCGAATCTTTGATTCGACTTTCAGAAGCGATGGCGCGAATGTATTGCAGTGACTTTGTTGAAAACAAACACATTAAAGAAGCGGCGCGTTTGCTTAACACTTCTATACTTAAGGTCGATCAGCCCGATGTTAATCTAATGGGTGACGACAATGATGAAGAAATGTCTGAACATAATGTTGACGACAGTCATCCCGTTGAAGATGGTTCAGATTTTTCCCATAAAACACTGAAAATTACTTATGATGTTTATAAGTCAATGACTAACATGTTTGTGATACAATTGCAACGCGAAGAGGTTAAGATCGATGAGGGAGAGAGTGAAGGCATCACTAGATCCCAATTAATCGAATGGTATTTGAATCAATGTAAAGATATTGAAACCGAATCCGATTTAATTAAAAAGAAAGTTGTATGCGATCGCGTTATCGATAAACTGATTAATGTCGATCATATCTTAATTGCATTAAAAACCGCTGATACTATCGGAACCGGTTCTGAGAAGGAAGAGGACCCCGTTCTTGTGGTTCATCCAGACTTTGTCATCGATGATCTTTAACTCATTTGCCTTCAATTATTTGAATTAATCTTATACCCTTTTATTTGCTTTTTTTAATTTTATCGTGTTTATTATTAAAATATAAGCCAATTATTAAAATCGCATGCTTTTATTTTACCATATATTAAATATGTTTTGAAAACTTTTAATGTTTAATGAAATCCGAATGTTAAACTAATATAATTCAAACCTTATTCAAAACTTATTTCAATTGTAAATCTTAAAAACTAAATAAATAAATTTAAAAAGTTTTTTAAACTTACATTCAATTTAATGGATGAATCAAATTGTTGAATAAATAAACTTTCGCATTGCCAAACAAACGACAATTAAAAATTGATGGTTATAGCAATCAATGGATTAGTCAATACTTTATGTATTGAGTCACATGATTATGACGTAATGGTCACATAAAAAACGTCATGAAAGCGTTGATTACAAATAAAAATAGGAAAATGGCTGCTATTTTGCACTTAATTGAATCATGTTTTTAAATACATAAACAATATAATTATTGCCATTATTTCCAAACTTTGAATTATGAGCAAATCGTTAAATCTAACGCCCAATGTTTTCGGTGAGTTTATTCCAAATTTTCATAATTTATCGATTGTTGTGTCACTGATTTGAACGCCACTTGTTTTGGATTAAATTTAGGCAAAAGAAATCGCAATAAAATAGTTAACAGTAGTGAAGATGAATCAAATGCCAATAAAAAATTAAAACCAGGTATTATTACATCATGTTTTCAAACTTTTACGCAAATTTTGTTAACTGTTTTTTTTGTATTTAATTCAGACTGTTGTCGAGTGAAAGACATAAATGTAAACAATATGAACAAATCGCGAATTTATAATTTCGGTTATCGTAAAAAACCCGCGGAATTGTTTAGAAAAGATCTGATATCTGGTAATCATTGGAAACGTTTGCCCATTACTTCTTACATGTTTTAACTAATTTTTTTGGTGTTGAATAGCGATGAAAATGGCAGATACGGAACAATTAAACCGCGAAGATTATCTGCCGATAACCGATTCGTGGAGAGAAGAATGGGAGAAAGGAGTTCAAGTTTGTATTTTTTTAATGTTCATATATTTTAAAAATAATGAATTTGATAAAAATTGTTTTGCGTTAATTTAGGTGGCTGTAAATCCAGATAACTTGCCTGTGCCTAATGTGAGAATATTGAGAGAAGCGAAAACAACTGACACTCATTTTAAATTACCTAAAAAATTAATTAAGGTATTGTTTGTTTAACAAAGAATTTTTTGGAATATTTTTTATTAACGTTAAGAAAAATTTATTTGAAAAATAGCACGAAAGCGAGTGCGAGCCATTGCCATCTCATTATGAACTCGATTTGCTTGATCTTTGTTGGTTAGACTCGATATCTGAATGCGATAATACGCCACAAATTAGTGATAAACAAATGGAAGATGTAATCAATGAATTAGAGCATCAGTGCGCCAGAAATATGAAGGCCAGACAAGTGGGCATTGAATACGATGACCATATTATTTGTGATGTTTGTCGCAGGTATGAATATTACCTTACCATATATCGCAAGTTTCATATCAATGAGATTCACCAGATTTAATGCATTATTAATATACAAATAAGTACATTAATGAAGACTAATTAATTAACGCAATAACTAAATAGAATATTATTTAATATTGATATGTTTGTCTTTAATTTAAACGTATAATCTATGAAAATTGTGAAACTTGCGATACTGTATTATTTTGTTAGATCAAACGCCCAAAATATTTATGTGTAAACATAATATTATACTAAATAAATTTTTAATGGTTTGTTAGATTAACCTATGAGTTGAATTTTGTGGGTATATCTCTGAAAAATAAGTGCAATTAATTAAATAAATAAATAGTCAATGGATAAAAAATATAAATATAACATAATATATTCTAGAATTATTCTTAACTATGTTAGGGATTTGCCGTTCAAGGGTTGATCAAGGTTTTACAAAAATTGTAAACTAATATAAAATTCAAAATTAAATATTTGTTTATTAAACGTATAGTCCCGATGCAGAAGAAAGTAATGAAATGGTATTTTGCGATCTTTGTAACATATGTGTACATCAAGCTTGTTATGGCATAACTAATATACCCGAAGGCGAATGGCTATGCAGGCCATGTAAAGAATTCGGTAAAATATGAGTGAATTCCATTTTTATTAAACTTTTGTTAAAAATTAATGTATTGATTGATAAGGTTCTCAAAAGAACGTGTCGTGTGCTTTATGTCCCAATCTCGGCGGTGCCTTAAAGCCTACGAGTATTCCAAATCAATGGGCACATGTGTCGTGCGCGTTATGGGTTCCCGAGGTATCTGTTCATTTAATTCCATATACATTTAGTTTCTATTACTAACATATTTTGGGCTTAAATATGTTTAGGTAAGCATTGGATGCGTGAGCACAATGGAACCAATAACCAAAATTAAGCAAATTCCTCAAACCCGTTGGAATCTCATTTGCTCGCTGTGTAATGTGAAACAAGGAGCTCCAATTCAATGTTCCGTAAGATTACGCCTATTTTATAGCTTATAAGCAAAATAATTGCAATTAAATCGCAATTTAGGTTAAATCATGTAAAATAGCATATCACGTAATTTGCGCATTTAATCATAAGTTAAAAATGAAAGCGATTGTTGAAAGCGACGGTACGAAAGGTGTCAAACTTAAATCTTACTGTAAAAAACATACTGAAAAGGGGGATATGGATGATGACGGAAAACCCGAGTAAGTTTTAGCAAAATCATTATAATATTTTTCGTTTTATATAATTATTAAATATTCAGGCCCAAACTCGAACAAGATGTTCAGACGTCTAGAGTACAGCATGAGATAGAAATCGCTACATTTATACCTGAAGAATCAAATAATGATAATGAAAACGATTTTTGGAAATATATTGATATTAGTAAAGTGCAACAAGAGGTAAGGATTTCGTAGTTATTAAAAATAAAATAATTGGTTTTTTTAATATGTATTTGCAGTTAACAAAATTGCAGCGGTCATACGGATCGAGTTCTCAAGCCAAAAGTACAACTTATATCGATTTTGTGTTGCAGTATTGGAAAGTGAAGAGAGCATCAAATTATGGCGCATCTTTAATTAAGCTCACATCATCTGCACAGTTCGAAGAGCAACAACTACAACATCGCACTGATATTCTTAGACTGAGGGTTGATTTAGAAAGAATTCGGAATCTAAGTTATATGATCTGTAGGCGGGAAAAAGTGAAACGAAATTGGCTGAGGACTCATCAGTCGACTGTAGAGAAAGCTTTATCTGTATTTTCCGGTAAATTAATTAATTCTTATTTTAGATTTATCAAGTTATTAAATTATTTTACTTTATTATTTATTTTACAAGACATTATTTTATATGTAAGTCTTATGTTAAAATTTATATTTTTTAAATTTATTAGTCATAATCTAAAATGGAAAGTCACGGTAATATCAAATTTTTAACTGATTGTATTGTTATTTATTTTTAACTGAAGGCATCAATAACTCTGAAAGTGTAACTAAAAGTGTGAACGTGACCGATGAAAACATTAAATTAGTGAATGATATTGTAAATAGTAGTGTGATCTATAATTATGACGAAAAAGAAGACAAAACACGTTCAAATTGTATTATAAAGACATTGAAAAAGTTAGCAAAAATAGAATACATTCAAAAGCATAAACCTAATCCTTACGCAAAATTTTATATATCTCATCAAAAAAGAAAAGACAATAACGATAGTGTAGAGTCTGTGAATGGTTTTTCGACACCAGTGAAATCACCGATTACTTCGGCATCAAACGCAACATCAAAAAATAAATTGAATGGAAATATTACGCGAAATAAAACGGATAAACCGTTAAATGGTTTGCCATCGTCTACTCATCAGATTAAATGCAATTCCATAGCTTTGCCTGTAAATGGAATTCACAATAATAATTCTAAGACTCCTCTTAATGTTTCGGTTGAAGAGAAGACCACACTTTTAAAATATAGGCAATCATCGCGATCGTTGCTGAAGCCAAAAATAACATCGCCTTCAAATGTGATTAATTCATCGAACGAAGACAAGTCTCCGTCATCATCACCCGTACCAATATTAACGCGATCCAGTCTTAGTGGTTACAAAATTCCAAAGAAAAAGCAAGAACAAAGTGTAAACAAATTTGAATCTGGTAATTATTAATGTTTTAATGAGTTTTAACGTTATGATAAATCAACTAAATCTAATATTTTTTTAAAAAAGAATTAGACGACTCAATTCAAAGTTTTAAACGACGGTTGGATCCTGATCTGTGTACTAATATCGATATTAATACAAAAAGTTCATCAAAAACGTAAGTTTTTGTTATTATTAATGTCCAAATAGCGTGATGTTAACAAGAAATTTGTTTATTAATCCAGAACTACAGTTTCAACTTCATCACTGCTTTATCATCAAAAAAACAATTTTAATTTTTATAATACGCATCAACAAAGAGGACAATATATGACTCGAGAGAAAAATACGTTTTTTAGCCGAAGTAATCGCCAAAATAGTCTATTAAAAACAGTTGGAACGCGAGCGCCACACGACGAGGCAGCTTTGGTCGCTTCCGCTGCCAATGATATTGACATGAGAAGGCATATCGCGTCTGGATTTAGGCCTTCAGTAATTCATTAAAGGATTCATGTAATTATTATTTTACCATTATATTTATTAACAACACTTAACATTTAACGCAACGCTAAAATATTAAATTTAATTGCTGTTATTGATTTTAAATTTTTTAATCAAATAAATATAATTTTTTTAAAGTAAGACAACAGTAATAAATTGTTTTTCTAATAAAAAATATTGTGCCCAGAATTCTAGTTATTTAAAATATATTTAATGAATATTGAATTGGGTTAAACGACATAATTAAGGTGAAGAGCGTCAATAATGACACCATATTTAGCATATTGCAGTCAAATTTTATTCGACTTTTCTACTTCACAAACAAATTGAACATACCGTATATTCATTTCGTTTTCACGATAATAAAATTATATAATAAATATTTTTGGAAAGTTAGGATTAGTTTTAATTGGAATCAACTTTTGGTTTTATTAGGCGGAACGAAATTTTAAATTGAGTAATTGCAATAAAAAAAGCAATATATGTTTAGCCAGTCGGTTCCAGAGCGGGAAGGGTTGACCACCAAAATATTTCGGAAATTCTACCCAGATCTAAATTTTTGAAAACAATTGAAAATTTTCAGATTGTTTAGTCAAAAATAAAAACGTTTCCAAACCTAATTGTGTTTTTTAATCTCTTAACTTTTGGTAAAAAGTTCAAAAAAATTCCGTTCAAATTCGTGAGTTTTGGGATAAGCGCATAAAAAATTCGAAAAAATTCTGAAAATAACCCCATTCTACGCCAACTTAGAGTGTGGGACACGTTTTAATATTGTAATATTTGTTAAATAATGAAACAAATTTTTTTAAAACTTTAAACTGTTGCCTAACGCTAAAACGGGATATTTTACTGTTAGTTTAAAGGGGTGAAACGGAAAGCTATTTTACATATCTAGTTTAAAGTGCACAATAAATCCCCATATTATGGGTTTTTAATTTTTTAAGTTTATATGAATATTTTAGTGTGAAAATATATGTTTTTATCGATTTTTGGTCTGTATGACATATATAACAAGAGATTACCACAGAAAAATTAAAAAAATTAATTTGACAATTTACAATAAAATTAATTTATACTGTATAACGTTAATGCCAAAAGTTTGTCGCAATGGCCTCGAGAGAGAACTATGCATTAATTATTATCCTAATTTGGCAGTTTAGTGTTTTTTAAGTTACTAACAATTTCTTACTTATAAGCCTAATTAAAAGTTCAAACAATTAGGTTTAATTACTTTAATAATTTGATTTTTTCAAAATAGTGAAAAAACGGAAATCGATTCTTTTGTTCGTATTTGACTCACAACTTACTCTAAAAATTGATACCATGTCTAAAAAGTGTCATTTGTATATTCATTGTGACTTTCATTCAATTTATTTAAAAACACAAAAATAATTCAAAAACATCAAACAACAGATTAATTTATTATCGAATATATTCATCAATTGTTTTTTTAAAAATTTTTTAATTAATTTATTCTAAGTATTATTGGTTTACAAATATAGAGTATTACATTCGAGAAGTTATATTTCCAAAATTCATTTTATAAACATTTAAGTACTCATTTAAACTAAATAAAATTATAAAATAACCAAAGTTTACAAAAAAAAAACTATAAAAAACGGAATGTAATAATTTTTGTTGATTATTATTATATGCAACCAAAGTTAGTCAAAATTATAAAATACAATAAATCGGTAAAATTAAATTTTGAAGCAAAACAATGTTTATATGAAACACACTTAAAAGTTTATTGCATAATTAATTTTCTATAAAAATATGAATAAATGTTTGATCTAATTTTAAATGAAATTGGAAATAATAAAACATGGAACTATAAAGTGTACGTTCAAAAACCAAACCACATTAAACTAATTTAATTTAGACTGACTAATAAACGTACACTTATGACTAATCTTAGTTCATCATTGCTTTCCGTTACATAATGTTTGAATTTACTAAACTTGATTAAAATAGATTTTAAGACGAGATGAATCGATAATCCTATCATTGTTTTGAATATGTTTTCTCACAATAATTAATATTCTCCTGTAAATGGTTTTTAACATTTACCCGAATTATTTGTTAATTATCTTTAAAAATATTTTCTTATTGTGAAAATTGTTTAATAAAATGTAAATAAATTTAAATATTGTGTATTTTGTAAATTCTAACGTTTGTCTATATAAATATGTAAGTATTTATATATATCTTATATATATTTATTTATATCAATAATTCTATCTCGATCTGTATAATTGAAATATACTTTATAACGTTTTAAAAGGAATAAATATTTTATTTGTTGAGCTTCGTATGTTAAATAATTAATCAAATTAATAAAATAAAAAGAAATAATTGTAATATACATACATCTAAAATATAATAAAAAATATATAATAAAATTTCAATGGTTATTATATTTATTTGACTATTATTTGCAAAAAATTCTGATATTACCATTAAAATCTGCGACAGCGATCACATATTTAGCGATATCGTCGATCTGCGAAGGCACGGGTGCGAAGATGGCTGACGTTACTATTTTGGTGGTGGCAGGCAATGCTGTCTGAGAGCTTTGTTGGACGTCTGGCGTGGCGTGAATCGGTTGTGGAGGAAGCAATCGAACGCATTCGTATTGTTTATTCCGATCGCGTCTTTGCCCGATTGTGGTGTTGTCCTGCAAACGCCACATATAAAACGAAGCGTTTTCACTGCCGCATATTATATATTTATTGTCGTGCGAAACCGTTGCCTTTATTTGACTCGACTCGTTAAGACAACCCCTGTATTTGCATGTGAGCGACAAATCACGCAAATCGTATAATCGCACGCGCGAATCATTAGTGGTTACTAATATTTTATTATCATCGACGCCTTCAATACCAGTTACTTTATTATTAATTCTGCGTCGCCTTCGATTCGAGTTCGCACTCGCACTAGCATTTTGAGTAGTAATACTTTTGCTGCACACATGGATTTGTGTGAAGTATTTAAGTTGATCCGTAGAGTAAAATATTATTCGGCCGTCGTATGTGCCGATAACAGCGAATTTGCCATTTTGGACAAACGACGAAGAAGTTATGAGACCGTGAGGAGTAACCGATTCCTTATTTGAGTTGTTTCTTGATTGGTGTGTCGGCAGTGCCATCACTTCGTTCCAAAGCGTAACGCGTTTATCGGGAATGTTCCACAGACGCAATTTGCCATCTAAAGAACCACTCAAAAAATAGCGATCGTCTCTCGGATGAAACTGAATGGTCGTCACAAAATCAATGTGCCTGAATGTGCATAAACATTCGATACGCGTTATGTGCCACAATCGCACAGTTTTATCCATCGAAGATGACAGCAAAAAATGATTTTTGGACCAAGCAATGTCTAACACATCAGCGGTATGTCCGCGATAAGCACTAAACAGCAGCATTGGACCTTCTTCTGACAACGTATTATCTTCGTGTTGCAAATAGTTTGCTAAACTTGACGAAGAACTTTCTAATCGCAAATTATCAGCACTGGAAAGACTACCACTTCGTTGCGAAGTAAACGAACGATTACCGAACGAGCCATCTCTCTCTTTCGTGGAACTCGGAGATATTTGCTGACCAGAGGCTTTGTTTCGTAATTGAGTAAAATACTTCCACGCCTTTTGACAGCAATAGACGCGTAAAAAATGGTCCTGACCTGCAGCGGCCAACAGTTGCCCGCAAACGCTGAACTTAAGGCACCAAATCGCGCCTTTACAGTCGTATAACTCTTGCAATAATCTTAAGCCCTCGAAATCTGGTGAACCTCTTTTGTGGTTTGTTTTCAGTTTAAAGCGCGGCTGTATTTCCGGCTCAATTGGATGTTTTAATTCCACGTGAAAAGTAGACCTTTCTTTCACCGTTTTTACGCCTTTAACTCCTTTCATAATACCAGTACCAATTTTTCGTAAATTTTTCATTCCTTTTTTAAATTTATCTCTTTTCGATTCTGTTCCGTCTTTTTCGTCGTCTTCTTCTTCGTCATCGAAATCATGTTCGCGAATAAAATTTTCACTATTATAATTGGCAGCCGATTCGGGCGTAATATTGCTCTCATCGTCTGGATAATCGTTCGTCAATTTCATTAAATGCAAACTCAACGGATTCAAACATTTGGGAAGGATTTCGTCCGCTTTGCTTAAAGGAACTTTTTCTCCGGTTTCGAGGTTTGTGATCATTATATCATTAAGAATTTCCTGTTCCTGTGGTTCAATAGGTTTGTTAGGCATTTGTACCACCAATGTGTTTGTATCGTCTATTTTCGATATGAAGTCCTCATATTGTTTACATTCGTCCACATAAATACTTCTACGGTCACCGATGTGAGACAAAATTGCTTCGTTAACGCTTAGATCTCCTTTAATGCTCGCGATATCGTCTAAAAAACTTGTTAAATTGGATCCAACTGATAACAGATTCGTATTTGTATTCAATAAATTATTGTCTTTAATATTTGTAGCAATAAGAGCAGCGGTAATATCATTCATATCACTTGTTTTAGTATTTTCCTCTATCGATAAACTACTTGTGATTCGCTTTTTTCTGGGCGGAGGACGTGGTTGTGGTTGAGTTTGCGGTAGGGTTTGTGGTTGCGATACATTATTGTTGTCATGCGTGGATAACACATCACATTTCGATTGCGATTCATTAATACTATGATTGTTGTGATTATTGGGCACAACGTCTGGACGAACAATGATTTGTTCGGTTTTAACGTTATTTTCGTTTTCGTTTTCAGACACACAACTCGATACCATTCCCATTGAGTTTACTATGGGTTCCTCCGTTTTCAAATTAATGTCTTTATTAATATTTGTGTTTTTGTCAAAAATTCGACTATGAATGTGATCATAATCGGTGGTAATTGCGTCATAAAACTGTTCGTCGTCGGAAGAGTTTGGCGAAGACGCGCTCGAACTCGTAGAATATGCTAATACTTCACTCATTTTTAATAATAATAGTAATAAAATGAGTGAAGTATAGAATAATAAACATGTGATCAAAGAGTGACAGAGAACAGTTTCCAAGTTATGGTTATACTAATCATTTGATACACACGCACATTCAAAACTAAATATCATTTACAATATAATACGCTTGAAATTATATGAAAATATCAATAATGTTTGTTGTTTGTTAGAAATTCCATTAATAGACCATTAAGTAATTTGGCAAATAAATCATTTTCCAGATTTTAAAATCAATATAAATAAATATTTTGGATGGAAAAAAATAAAATATATTTATGGCACATTATGTTATTACCTTACCGTTATCTGTTTGTATGTGAATCGCTTCCCCACAAGGAAGTCATTTTAAAAAGTTTTTTATCTGACTTTGCAGAAGCAGATATATGGATTTGGGTCTGCCGTCTGTCAGTGCACACTTTATGTTAATTAAGGGATTTGATTCTTTATGTTAATTAAGGGATTTTGCTTGATTTATTATGTTTATAAAGGGATTATGAGGGGTCGAATTGGTTAAATTAAAATCAAAAATTGGGTCTAAATTGGAATCGGGAGCTCCCGTTTCTAAATTAATTAAGGAAATTTCTGGTTAAAATAGTCAAAATTTGGTCAAAATTAGCCAAAATTGGGTGAAAAATGTTTAAATAACTGTCAAAAAGTGTTACCGTAAGATTCTGTTTTCATATTTCTAAATTGAATTTCTGGATAAAATGGTCGAAATGAGGGCAATAATAGTCAAAATAAGATTCTAAAACAGCCGTTAAATGAATTATATACTTTCAAGAAGACCTCAAAATTTAGTTCGGAAGATACCGTTTGTATACTAATAAAAAGAATTTGGGTTAATAATGATGAAAATAATCAAAAGATGGTGAATATATTGTTAAAGATATTCTCAAAATAGAAATTTTATTCCTAATTTACTTGAATCCTTTCTTATAGTACCTCAAAATCGGTAAATTGCATTGTTCCTGTATTTTTTAAACTTTGGTAATAAAGATAAAACGGCACAATTTTCTGTTATTCGGGCTGATAGTAAAATTATATGCTCTAATTTATAAAATTGGAGTAATTTTTATGATTTTGAGACTCTGCTTATAATCTATTAAATGATCTATTTTTGTTTATTTTGCACAACTAATTTAAGATAAAATATAGTTTTATATTTTCTGTTTATTATTCCTGATTTAAGGATACCGAAAAATCTAGCTTAAAGCTCATTATTTAAATTTTCCGCGTCCTATTTTTGTTAATTTTTACATATACAATCTATGACAAACTACATGACCAATAGTTTTATGAAATGTCTACTAAGCCATTCCCACTATTCCAGTTTGCTTAACATTACAATGCATTTATAAAAATAGACAAAAAATGTATGGTCAAAACATGCATAACTAATAAAAGAGTTAAATAAGTTACAAACATTATTTCTGTTTATAAACACTGATTTCAGACTTGCATTGGATGTTGTACTGGATTAGCTAACAATTGTATTCATTAGATTTGTAAATCTATAAAATATTCGGTACCCAACCCTAGTCGGACAGGTTGAACCCGACCTGCATCCGAGAGGATTGTATCAATCCGACACAACTTGATTATCATCAGAGTTGGATTTGCTTTTTGTCTTTTTGTAACCTTGATAGGCTTTGATAGTGCTAAATGAAAAAAAAATTAAAAAAAGCTTTACACCGCAGCGTAGCCATTTCTTATTGCAGTAATTATAAGACTCAGTCGCGTAAAGACAAAAAGCAAATCTATCTCTGATTATCATCTTTTTAATCTTAAGCAAATTTAAATAATTATTCAAATTTTTATAACAAAAAAGACCACATAATTTAAAAATTGTTGTAGTTTTATTTACTAATAGTAAATAATTAATTAGGTATAAATAAATTTCTAACATTAAAAATGGCAAAAATTTTTGGTTCATATTTTTTGCATTTTTATGAAAATTGTATTTTGTAATAAACGTTTTAAAAGTGGACGGCATGTCTAGTGTAGACTATGAAATTGTGAAAATTTCAAGGCCCGAGCCCGATGGAAGCCCGACAGACTTGAGCCCGAGCCCGACAAAAGCCCGATAAATTTTTTTATTCAAAGCCCGACCCGGCCCGATTT